>PVHP010005766.1:0-63617 GCA_004024765.1 Zapus hudsonius
CACACACACACACACACACACACACACACACACACACACACACACACACACACTGTTGCTCCCTAACCAGTGAAATAAGGTTGTTACCACCCAAGAGTTCACTCGTCAGTGCTGGTGACTTCAGACTAAGCCTTGATCCTCAACCAGCCACAACTGACTTTAAGCGTCCAGTGAAGTCATCCATCAATGACTTCCCATGTTAATGTGTTCTTCTCTGACATCTGATCTATCAATACCCCCACCCCAAATTGGTGGTTTTTCATTTTACTTCCTTGTTTCATGATTGTCTTTTTGCCCCTGAGGCCCTGAAGCTTAGACCTACAGATCCCTTGGTGTGTGGTCTGATATATTGGCCCTGCCTTGCCTCCCCCTTCGAACTTCTCATAAATATGTTGCTGATACACTTGACCTGTAACTTGCCAACCCAGACGTTCCTTGAAGCCCTTGCTTTGTGTTGGTCTGAACTCGGCTTCTGATTATTGCCATCTGTCACTCTGCCCGGCCTTAGATGTGCAGATGTGCAGAAGCCATACCTCCTGTGTCTGGCTAGCTCTGGAAGTTGCAGAAAGAGTGCTTTCTCAGGAAAACGACCACGGGCTGGCCCTTCCAGGAGCTATGTATGCACACCCATCTCTAGACACGCAATCAGTGACTCCGGACAAGAAAGGCAAGATTTTCACTAAAATAAACATGATGTCACCTCCATTCCTTTCCTGTTTTTTCCTACCTTCTTTCTTCCTTTCCTCCCTCCCTGCAACTTGTCCATCCTTCCTTCCCCCTTCCTCCTTCCCTTCTTCCTTCCTTCTTTCCCTTTCATGCTATATAAAAATCTACCAAATCTTTCCTAGTTGAGTATTTATTCAATTTTTTTTTACTAAGGGTGGTCTCTCTCTCTCTTTCTCTCTCTCTCACACACGGTTGTTTTTTTCTGAATTTTGTAGGTTGCAAATGCTTATCACCTTTTAAATCACCCCACTCAACTTCCCACAGAACTCTTTTATGAATAACCTAGCCCTAGGGATCCCTCCCTGCTACCAAGACTTTTGACCATGTTTGAGACCCCTTGCTAATCCAGGTGAGACCTAGTGTGAGAAAATGGAAAAATGTCTCCTATGGGTGACTTTGTGGACATTAGAGGCATTCCAGACTTAGACTGCTTCTTTCTTCCACCTCAAGCTTACCCCCTCCTTATTTCAGTCTCTTAAACAATCTTCTAAAGATTATTATTGGTTTTCTGTAGCCAAAGGGCAAAATTAAATCCCTCAGCTGCACAACTTCCCTGAAATATAGTAATGATCTTTAACTATCATTGCTGGAATGAGAGATGAAGACAATAAATTGGAAACAGGGCAGGAAGGAAGGTAAGGTCCTATGTGTGTGTGTGTGTGTGTGTGTGTGTGTGTGTGTGTGTGTGTGTAAGGGAATCAAACCTTTTTACTGCAGGAGAGCAGTCTCATAATGGCAGAGATTTAGAGATTTTTTTTTTCACTTTCCACACTTGAGGTGGGAACAAAGGAATGATGAGGGTTGGGTAGATGAATTGGTGTGTGGTCCATGAGCTGTTTACTAGAACCATGCAGCAGCCTTATCTGGAAACATTTCCCCAAACCTACCCAAACCTTTGTACTTGGAATGGTGATCATAGGTATGAACCAGCTTTTGTGATTCTGATGAAGCTTGAGATTGTTTTTCAATTTCAAAATGTAGAAAGACAAGTCAGAATTATCCAATATGTTTTAAGCAGGACATGGGGAGAGGAGAGGAATGATGCCAGTCCATACAAACTAATCGTGGTATTTTGCATAGAGGGTGGCTCTAGCGGATGTGTATCTTGCAGGGCAGTGGGTGGATTCTAAGTGGTACTGGAATGAGTTTTATTCTCTAACACTTCAGAACCACAGAGGTATGGTGCTGAGAGGCCACTTAAAATTTCTCTGAATCCCTCTCCTTCCCACTCTCCCTTTGATTTTATTTCCTCCTGGGACAGGCGATGGAAACTCAGGCCTTGTGCAGGACACACACACACACACACACACACACACACACACACACACACACACACAGACAGGACAAGCATCTGTACCCTTGGGACTTCCTTCTGACTGTGAAATCAGTTCTCCATTCATTCTGCTTCTATGGGCTGTTCTAAGGGATAATGAGTACAGAAGACATCTGAATTAGGTGGAGGAGCTTGCTATTTCTTATGGGAAGATAGTTTTGGCTTCCCAAAGGGATTACTTTGCCAATCTCAGTAAGTAATTAATCTATAAACAATTTAGACTTTCCATCTCCACAACTTTCTCTGTTCCAGTGTGCCTCAGATCTCCATTCTCTCTTCCAAAAGTGGGAAGGAGGGGAGATAGCCACAGGCTGTTACCCATGAGGATATCCACAAATATTTTTCTTTGGAGCAAATTAGGCCAGAAGACAACAACATCATTTTCAAAGAACAAAATCTGGATACAATATTTTATAGTGCTGTTCAGAATGAAGACTCTCTCAGAACTATTGGAGAGTAAATTGCCAGCCAGATGTGCTCTCATTCTGAGCATTGTATGGTGTTTTATACAAATTAAACAAGCTGTAAATATGAAGATATCCCAACCATCAATACATTGCCACTGTAACATCTCCAGGTCTAATTCGAGTTTTGCCAAATATCCCAGCAATGTCCTTCAGTAAAAAGTACACAGGTTAGAACTATCTGCTGCTTTCAAACTCCTCTAAATTTATGTTGTACCTTTAAGTGTTTCCATATCTTTTACAATCTTGAACGATCTGAATATGGTCCCTTTGCAGTTTGTGTCTGACGTTTCTTCATTATTAGATTTTGGTAATGCATCTTAGAAGGCTATCTTCATTAGGGCAGTCTGTCAGGTGACGTGCATTTATAATTTATCCATTTATAGTGATTTTCACTTTATCCATTCTATTAAGATGTTCTCTGACAATCTTTTTTATGGTAAAGTAACTCTTGTCTCCTTTGTGATGTCTTTCCTGGATAATTATTTTGAAATTAGATAAATATTTCATTTTTATCAAATATTCAATGTACCAATGCATTTTTAGAATTTTCTATGAATGGCAGTTTCTTATTTATTGACTAGGTTATGCTATTATAAGTGTTTATTTTTATGTTTAATGTGTACAAAATTTGACCTTCAGTGGATCCTATGTCATTTAATGGGTGTTCATGTTTCTGATTTGCTTCCTGGAACAATGAGATATTACAAGTTCACCATTGACTTTCCTTGCCCTGGCTCTAGAACTATCAACACTTGTCTTTTTTATGTTTTTATTTTTCATAATGAGTTACAATATTTAATGGGCAAACAATGAGTTGTCATTCCCAGTTCCCCAATGCCCCCTTTCCCCATCCCCAAACAGCTGGATATCCTCCTCTGTGGGCCATCTGGATCAGTCCTTGGGGCTGGGGACCATGGATCGCCTAGGAGTCAGCCTGATTCCGCTGACCCTAGTATGTTGTTACTGAGGGGGGCCATGTCTCTGGATATTCTCCCCCACCAAGGCTCTCACAATCTTTCCACCCCCTCTTCCGCTCCATTCCCTGAGTCATGGTGAGTATTAAGGGGGTCACTGTACTACTGCTTTAGATTGTGTTGAAAATCATTGGTGTCTATCTCACTGGCTTATCCTGTGTTGACTGATTGGCTGTAGCTATGGGTCACTTGTTCATCTCATCATTCTTTGTGGGGTTCCATATGGATCCTCCAAGGTATGTCTGGGGTGACTCATCTCTTGCCAGGATGTCAGCTCTCGGCCTGCAGTTCGTTGGTAGGTTGGATGAGCCGCCACTCATGAACTATCAACAATTTTAAGGAACTCTGATTCCTTTCGGTAGAAGTGGCATGTAGAGAGTTTGTTGGTAATGGAGGAAGGGGAATGGATACTCCTTGAGCTTGATTAATATTTTGATGTGTGTGTGTGTGTGTGTGTGTGTGTGTGGTGTCTGTGTGGTTGTGATGGAATAGAAGAAAGTGATCATTTTGGATTCTCATACATAATGACTATAATTATAATAACTTTTCTTAAAATATATCCCTATAAACTGTTAATAAATACTCTGAAAAAGTTATGACTGCCAAATCCTGAATTGAGAGGTTTGAAGATCCTCTTGCACTTGCTGCTGTCCTCCACACCACTTACCTAGCACCTATTCCTGATCAGTCAGTCCCAGTGCTGGGGGAAACTTTATCTATCTATCTATCTATCATCTATCAATCTATCATCTATCTATCTATCTATCATCTATCTATCTACCTGTCATCAATCTATCATCTATCTACTTGCTCTATTCTCTCTTCCCACTTCAAAATTGTTGAGATTTTTCCCTTCTTCTGGAGCATGAAGAAAAGGAGGTGAACTGAGGCTGCACCAGAGCCAGTGTGGGAGGAAGAACTCGTGTGAGCTGATATGAAGTCCCTGGCTCTGCTCTATGGGTTGAAGTAGCTGGAATCATGACCAGGAATTGGAATAAGACCATGTGATCATATCTAGAATGTGTTCATGACCAAGTGATCCTATTGAGGTGAAGGGTGATCATCACAGTGTGTTGATAAATTCTCAGGGTTTCTGGGGTCTTGGAGGCTTTATTGCTTCATGGTTAGAGGTAGTGTGTTTGGAACCATGTAGATTTGTGTTTAAATGTTGGTTTGTCTATGAGGAAGCTGTGTAAGTTTAATAAGAATCCCTACCTTGTACTTTGTGAGAAATAGATCTGGTGGCTGCATGGAATGTGCTTAGCTTATTGCCTATAACATGGCAAATATTTAAACAAAGGCAGCATTTCTTGGTTTTCATTTTTAAGGTAGTGATGATTTCAGCTTCCCATCAGTTTGGATGATCTATCACAGAAGTATTTAAGAATATGCAATCAAAACAGAATAAAGGAGCAAGCTCTGATAAAAGGGGACAGGGTCTCCCAGTCTGGCCACTATTTGCATTTTGGACTTAATAATTTGTGCTTGTATTTTGTATTCTGTATGTCTTCACATGTTCAGTAGCATACCTGGCCTCTACCCCTTAGGTGCCAGTAGCCAGCATAGTATCTACCCATATGTGGTATCAGCATTGTTTGTGGACTTCTCAATTGTCCTGGGGAAGAGACCAAAATGTTCCTGATTAAGAACCACTGTGAGTTTACTTTAGTGTTGAGTTCTTTGCAACCTCTGGCTTTCTGCTTTGGGTAGTTTTCAGTGTCATCATATTGTCTAAGTTTTATTTAAATGATTTAAATATTTAATATATAGTTATATGTGTATTATATATATTTATACTCATACACATACTTACAGTAAATTGAAAGTAATTAAATATTGATAATCACAACTTAATTTTTATATATTTATCACAACCTAGCAAATAGCTGCTATTTGGTAAATCTCAATGAAGATAAAGAAATAGCAGTAAACATTTTATTTTGAACCCTTACAAATTTATTGTATTGTCTATTATTAACTAGCCAAAATTCACAAATATATACTTCCCCCAAGTATTTAACTCACTGAAAGCTTTATATAGTCAACATATTATAATATCTTAAATTTGTTCAAAAAAGAACCACTATGACAAAGGAAGTGATCTGCAAAAAGAGATAAGAAGTGAAATCATGGAAATGACAAAAATAAAGTATCCATTTGATAAATTTGTTTTACCCTCATGCACACACATACAAACAAACATACTTGAGTGTACACATACATGCTCATATACACAGAGAGAGAGAGAGAGAGAGACTAGAGGGTAGCTAGAAGGATAAAGTCAGTAAGAGAGAGCTACTATTGTTATTCTAAATAATTATTATTAATTTAAAATAAGTTGCACATATAATACTGGAATAAAAATGGTTAATATTGAACAAGTTAAAGACGTTCATTTGGGAAGCCTCCCTTTCCCACTTCATCCTGGCATCCATAGATTTTCAATTTCTTTTCTTTTTCTTTATAGAATTATCTCTTCCACCCTCCTCATGGCTCAGCAGGTGGGAGGATAGAAACGTGTACCTACCCTTGATCTTCCTAGAAGTGCACTGCAGACTTGACCTATCATGGTTCCTGGTCCTCCTTATTAGGAAGTGCCACAGTAACAAGCACACAATACAAATCCTTCCCTAGAATAGCATGATAAACTCAGAGGAAGACAGAAGCTTCCTGTTTCCTTTATGTTCTCAATGTAAGATCAAGATTGGTCTCCAGGGATTTTGGTAGAGGAGCCTTCTACATTAGGAAAGATATGGCAACAAGACAGTCACCAGAGCCAAGAACTAAGGTAAAGGGAGGAGGGATGAGGACAGTGCACGACTGCTCTGGCTATTTCATGGGAGAGACCATCTGTATCAAAGTGATGTGAACTGATAGCTTTGCGTTCACTTAAGTAAGCTGGGTAGGCTGCCTTGTTACACTGACTGTAAAGAAGAGAATCTGGTTTCTATTACAAAGACGAAGGAGAGGAGAGGCATAATCGATGGAACATGAACCTTCAATAAGCTGGTATGTAGGGAAATAGGGATCTCACAAAGAAAAATGTCAGAGGCAGGAAAAGGGCCCTTTGTGGACATCAGAGTGAGGGGGTGGTGTCCTTGAGGCCCAGTTCTTTATTGGATAGTAGAAATTATGGGATGCACAACATAAGACAGAGGTCGATGGCCATCTGGTAGTGTGTACCCCCAGCCAGATGCTTACGACCTCACTTCTCTTTTCATCAAGAAAACATTCCAGGATATAAGGGTTGCTCTCTTACCTATTAGTAAAAAATATATTCAAACTTAAGGAATTTTACTATTATTGCTTGTAACATTTTTAAACTTTTAGGACATTTGTAGTTTCAAATATTACCCATGAGAGGAACTTGACTGATTTGCTTATTTGGGGTGTTAACAGTTCTCCTAATTTAACCTCACAATTAGCTGGACAAGTACATACATTGTGGTATTGAAATTGAGAGCTATTGTATTGGTTAAAATAATAGAACTATGCAGACACTTCAAGAATTTGCCTATAAATGCACACTTTGTTTTTGTTTAATTTACTATTATTACAAAATAGTACCTTGTAGAACTAGGGAGTTGTATGGAATTGTCCACCCATCTCCATCACTGCTCTCTGTGTAATTGAAACCCATTACAGACATTGCTTACAAGTTTTGATTTTCCTTCTTGTGTTTATATGAAGCCTCAAATTCCTTTTCAACATGCTGCCCTTGAGAGTTGAAGACTAGTCTGCAAGCTGCACCTTATTTGCTATTGTTGATTAGCTTAAAAGCCCTGGGGAGGGGGTTGTCTCTGTTGATCTCTTAGCGAAGAAGAAATGGCCTCTAGGATCTGGCAAGACAGCACACCCTGGAGCTGCTTTGAGCATCTGGCAGTCTATTTCAGCTTCTTCGTTCTCCCATTAAGAAGAGGGAAGATGTGATGAGAGGCAAGGCTGTTAGGCCTTGGGCTTTTATCTTTGGTACTGACATGGGCAGTGTGACATGCAGGGTAATGAATTGCCCTCCTTGCAGAAATGAATAAGCTGTGGTCGGTGATGCAATGATCAATTTGCTCCATCACGTTAAGCTGCCCATTCATCATTCACACCTGCTGTCAGGAGCCCGGGGCCGATGATATTGGCCTCAAGCCTGCGCCTCAGTTGGCTGAACAACAGCCTTTGGAGTTGTCTCTTCAAGGCTGCCTTGATTACAAACTCTAGTGAAAGGCTGGATTTCTGCTCAGCCACTGGCCATTGTGAAAACAGGGAACACTGTGAAGATCAGGGTTATACAAGTGCAGCTTAGCAAAACATGAAGGACTCCTTGAAACGGGACCTAAGTGGCCTTCTCCACCTTTCCATGGTATGGCCTTGGGCTAGCCCCGTGTTTTATCTAGTGTTTACATTCTGAAAGCAAGCAAAGCCATGAAGAAGACTATCTCTTAGACCTCTCTTACTTTAGCAGTATACATCCATGGGTATCTCTGACAGGATGAGCAATTTGTCATGTTGAACTTCACCACCTGCTGAGGCAAACAACAGCAATTATTAACTGCAATGTTTGACACCCAAGAATTGTCTCATTGATTTTTTTAAAGATGGAATAAAGGGTATAATTTTCAGTTTACTGATGCACAAACTAAGGCATGGCAAGGTCAACTGAGGTTCTTGAAGCCACAAAGAGAGGCTGTGCTAGAATCAGAATTGAATCTGTATCTGCTCCCAAACCCTTGCTCTTTCCAATGGGTATTATGTTGGATAAGGAGATCATTAAACCACTCTAATGAAGCCAATTCCCCAAACAGTCTATAGCATCCAGTGTTCCTAAGGTCCTCTGTCTCAGGGGGATACATGAGGCTCAGGATAGCTTAGGACAAGATATTTATTTTTGCAGTTTAGTTTCCAGAGTGAATGTTCAAATCACTGGTTAATACTAATGTTATGGACACCTGGAAGGTGTCCAAAAACAATATGTGTAGACTTGTCAGTGTTCTCTGGGGAAGCTTCTGTCACAGAGATGCTGAGTATTTCCTTTCTCTTCCTTCTTCTTATTGTGTGTGTGTGTGTGTGTGTGTGTGTGTGTGTGTGTGTGTGTGTGGAGGTGTAAGGGTGCAGAAACATCACTGTGCACATGTGGAGGTCAGAGGACACCTTGGTGTGCTGGTCCTCTCCTTCCATATGCATATGGCAACTGGGAAGGCCAGACTAGCTACTCTGCTGTTCTGTGGGCTTTGGTGTTCTCCTGACTCTGCTTCCAGCTTCAGGTTGGGATTACAGATGTGTGCTGTGCTTGAATACAGCTTAACACGGATGCTGGAGTTCTTAACTCCAGTCAGCAGATGTGGTAGTTTAAAAGGATGTCCCCCAATATATGCCGGAATTTAATTACAAGATTGTCTCCAGCTATCCAGCTGGAGGATGGGTCACTGTGGGCTAATCCTAGGGTCCAGCCCTAAGGTTATTACTGGGGACAGATCTGGAATTCCAGCATAAATTATGCTCTGCCTGGGAATCCCTGCTGTTTGGCTTATCAGAATTGTGCTTGCTTTTAGAGGTGCTGGTGGTGGTTTTTCTCTCTGCATGGATATGTAGGCTTCAAATAAATGCCTTCTTCCTACTGTAAACTGGGTTTGTTTGCAAGTTCATCCCAGCAATTTAAGCTATGGTAGCAGACTTGTGATGCAAGTGCCCTTAACTGCTAAGTCATCTCCCAACCCTCTCTGCATTTATGACCATAACTATGTATATATATATATATATATATATATATATATATATATATATATATATTTCTGTTTCTCAGTACTGAACCATTTTCATTGTTCTGTCCTGTGCTAGATTTTTTATGTACTAGATTCTTGGACCTTGATCATTTAAGTCACTTAATAGCCTAATGAGACAGTTGCTTGAATTTGTATGGAGAATTAACCTATGAAGGAAATACTTGCCCAACATCATTTTGTTTATGAATAGCAGAGTTTTACCTCAAGTGGATTCATTTATCATCTGTCCATCAATTCTTAGAGAATGGAACAGGTTATGAAATGGGATCAGAGGCAGATAATCTGTGATAAATGCATATTCTTGACTTTCTCATTGTGTGAACTTGAATGTCACATTTCATCCTAGAAAAAGGGAGGCCAATTGGGGATCCTATTTGTAAATATCTGTAAAATATCAGGGATTGCCATAACAACAACTACCTTTTTCTCAGCATGAGTAGTATGTATGGTATCATGTTTTTGCATTTATAGTGTATGCACATGAACGTTCTAATGTATATGTCCCATGTGTGTACATGGAGGCCAGAGGAGAATGTCAGGTGTCCTCAGATGTAACATATCCACGTGCTTTCTTGATATAGTGTATCTCACTGAACCTGAAGCTGTTTTTTTTTTGTTAGACTAGCTGATCAGAGATCCCCAGAGATTCTGTGATCTCCATTTTCCACAGGACTAAAGTGACAGGTGTTCATGACCATACTCAATTGTTTATGATGATGCTGGTGAATGGATCTCAGGACAAACCCTCATTCTTGTGTGGGAAGTACTATTTCCTGCTGAGCCATCTCCCCAGCCACAACAGCTACCTGCCATCTACCTGTGTGGTCTCAACCACTTAATTTACCTTTCTGAGTCTTTACTCCACCTGTAAAGTGGGGCCCTGTAACACACCTTCTGGTGGTGTGAGGGTTACAGACATTGACACTGCATTTCTTTTTTTCAATCTCCTCTGTAGCAGACACTGTTACTGTGGCTGAAATAGTGAACAAGTAAAAACAACCACTCCTGCTCAGACAGGATTTTCAGTTGATGGAAAACTGAACAAGAAATCACAGTCAACTGTGACACATACTATGATGGGAAAGGACATGGACCTTTCTTTCCAGAGACATGAACCTAACATTTCTCAAACCTGGCTATGTATTAAAACCAATCAAAAACTTCTAAAAATGACACTGCCTTTAATACCACCTGAAACCCGAAATCAGAAATTTTGAGGAGGACCTTTGATGTATATATATTTTATAGTTATTAAAAATTTTAATATAATATCTGACTGACAGAATAGCAGCAAGATTAACTATAAGCTGTTGCCATGTGTATTCAGCTCTGCATGGGAGGATTTCTTCACATAAATTGTAAAAGGTACCAAAAAATAACAAAATAAATTAAAAAATAAAGTCACCCAGATTAGAAAACTATCTCTATTCACAGATGGCTTGATTTAGCATATATAAAATCCTACACACACAGAGAGATGACTAGTACTAATAATTGGCTTCAGCAAGTTGAAGGATATGAGGTCATTGCACAAGCATCAATTGTATTTCTATATACAAGAGACAATGACTGTCCCAAAAAAGAAATTAGAAAAGCAATCTAATTTATACTAGCATAAGAAAATGAAATCCTTAAGAATAAACTGAACAAAATCAATGCAAGACTTGTACACTGAAAACACAAGTGATGCTGAAAAATTACACTGGACCTAAATCAGGAGAAAGACATCCTCTATGCATGGGGTGAAAGGTTTCATGTCTTTGTTCAGATGGTGTAGTCTCCAAAGTGATCTGTAAATTCAATTTAATCCTTAACAGTCTCCAACTGGATTGTAAGGGCAAAAATTAACAACTGAAATTCACATGGAAACATAAGGAACCCAGAATAGTCAAAACGATATTAGAAAAGAACCGAGTTGTAGAACTCATACATCCCAATTTTTCTTTGGCTCCGCCAATCTGTGTTTGACTTGCTACATAGACACATGTATTTTTACTCTGAATTATTTAAAAGTAAATTAAAGACACGATGCGTATTTTTCTCTTAAAAACTTCAGTGTGAATATTCTAAACACTAGCAATTGCCTTTTATGACTTTCACATAATTAGCGATATCAGGAGATTATCATTGCCATGGTAATATTAAGACACAATCTCTGACTCCCCCAAGTGTCCCACTGATATTCATTATCAATAAAGAAAGTCCAAGCTCTTGTGTGACAATGAGCTGTCCATTCATAACTACTGGTTACTCCTAGTGAGACACTTGGCAGCTATGGGCATAGTCTGCGACTTTACAATTTCTACTCTTTTTAAGGCATCTTGGAGTTCTGAAGGAGGGATGGAGAATGTTGGGGAAAGGAGAGAAAGAACAAGGACTCTGGTGCAGAATGAAGACAAATGAGCAGCAGCTCATGGAGAATTCATCCTCTCCATCAGATCCCAGCCCAGGCTTGTCAGGCGGGAGGGGCAGGCTGCTCTCCTGTTGCCATGGTGATGAGGCCATAAGTCACATCTGCTGCTGCTGTACAGAGGCGCTGTGATTTATGCCAACCCGGCTGGGATTGTAAACTTTTTTTTAATGTTCAAAATCTGTCACAGCAAGGGAGGGCAGGGTGTCACCGCTCACTTCGGAATAGGGAGGCTGCTGTCAGACCTTGGCTGCCAATAATGCCTTTACATACCTCACTGTGGGGCTGCCAGGCTCTGAAGAGCTCAGCTCTCACTCCTGCCATGATAGTATGAAAAACCTGAGGCTGAGCTGGAGAGATGGCTCAGCGGTTAAGACCTGTAAAGCAGGAGAACCTGAGTTCAATTCCCCACTACCCATGTAAAGCCAGATGCACAGGTGCTGCATGGGTCTGGAGTTTGTTTGCACTGACTAGAGGCCCTGGTGTACACATTCTCTTTCTCTCTCTGTCTCTCTTTCAAATAAATAAAATATTTTTAAACAATTCTGAGGCTGATGCTCATGTCTAAGGCTAAGCCCTTCCCTTTTTACTCAGTTTTGTCTGTCTAGGCTACTCCTAAACCTTCCATGTTTCCCCTTAGGATTCTGTTTCTCTAACAACTTGCACTGTGCCCTGGTCCCTTTACAACCAGCTTTCTAGAAAGGTATAATGGAAGGAACTCAGGTTGGGAATCACACCTCACTTTTCTCATCTTTTCAATGGGGATATTATGCCTTTATCTATGGCAGGGATTCTCAACCTTAGCACCATTTTCCCTTGGGGGTAGGCGATTCTTTATTAGAGGAGGACTACCTTGTGCCTTATGGGAGCATTAGCAAAACCCCTGCTTATAACCACTAGATACTGAGAGCACCCTTCAGGCTGTGGGCAATGAAAAATGTTTCCAGAGGTTATCAAATGTCCCATGAGGTGAGGATGAAGGGCAAAATTATCACTTATAAAATCATTTTATAGAGAAAGTGGGGTTTTCCTTTAGATTCATGGTATTCTCAGCTTTCACGAACATTGAAATATATCCTTCCTGTGCTGTGATCTGCCGCCCAGCTCTTTTCATCTTGCATCCTTAAAGGCCAGGGCTTTTTGGGCTATATGAAACTATGGACATCTCTGGGTATTTCCCATTATGCCTGGCAGATGTAAGCCTCACCCTTCTGGACTGGACATCACTACAGATAAATTATCCTATGCATTCTAGCTCACAAGTTCAGGGTATGACTCCAGACCAAGGACACGAGTCTTCCCATTTCCATTTCAGCAACTCTGTCTTGTTATATCTAAGGGGGTGGTGATAGGGCTGAAGTTGTGCCCTGGTGGGGGTGGAGTATAATGGACACTTTGGACTGTGCTTTCTGGTGCTGGGACACTGTAGCCAGGACTTCAGTGCATGGTTTACTTTACTAGTATACTTTCTGCACACTCTTTTCTTCCAGTTTCTTTTCTTTTGCTCCAGCTTCAAATTATAGTAAAAACAAGTAACATACAGCTTAGTATCTTAATAGCTTTCAGTGTAGAAGATCAAGCACATTTGTCGTGGTTCCTATGCTGTGATCTGCCGCCCAGCTCTTTTCATCTTGCAGAAGGAAACTTTTACTCCAAGTATTCAACAACACCAAGAACTCCTCACTTCCCCCCTCCAGCCTTAGCAACCACCACTCGACCTTTTGTTTCTATGGTTTTGTACCTTGGAGTACCTGGTAGAAGTGGGACCATACAGTATTTGTGCTTTCATAAGTGGTTTATCTCACCCAATATAAAGTTCTTAGGTTCATCCATGTTAAAGTCTATGACAGAGTATTTTTTCTTGTTCAGGGTAAATAATATTCCATGGTGTTTTTTTTTAACATTTCATTTGTCTATGCATTCACTGGTAGATACTTGATTCATTCCCACATTTTACCTGCTGTAAAACTTGCATTCTTCTATGAAGCACCTTGGAGCTGCACTCCAGCTAGACTCTCATCATATCCTTAATGAACATATGCTACTCACAAAGCCTCAGAAAGAAGGGCTGGAGCACCCCAAGCACCCTGAGCCCCTGGGTCACAGTCCTTCTGAAAAGGAAATAAATCAGAAACAACCAAATAAAAGAAACCTATACAGAGCTCATTAATAGGCTATCATGTTAACTCATTTGATTTCAACTAGAATCTCACAAGGTAGTTACATTTACCTGTATTTTATAAGTATGGAAACTGAGGCAGGGGGACATAATGGAAAAACGTTCACTGTTGTCCTCCAGAGAGTGTGTGGCAGGCCTAGGAGTTGATTCAAATCCTATGACACAGCGGATACACTGCTAAATGATGGACTCTGCCAGGCTAAAGATGTGGACGAGGCTGGGCTGCGCTCCTGAGTACATGCTGAAGGAGTGTGAATCAGCAAGCACAAAGATGCCTACACATCCATGTCTGCTGCAGAATTATTCATGGTAGTCCAGGGAGAGATCCCATCTCCATGCCCATCAATAGATGTGCAGTTATGGAAAACATGGCATATATACACAGTTTCATATAATTCACCCATAAAGAAGAATGAAATTATGTCATTTTCATTAAAGTGGATGGAGCTGAAGAACATCCTATTAAGTGAAATAAGCCCAATTCAGAAAGACAAGAAGCAGGAGGGAAAAGCAAACAAGATAATAAGAAAGGAAGAAGAAAAAAAAGGAAAGAAGGAAGGAAGGAAGGAAGAAGGAAAGAAGGAAGGAAAGAAGGAAGGAAAGAAGGAAGAAAGGAAGAAAGAAGGAAAGAGAGGCTGGATTGCTAGAATATATTCCTCTTGCTTCACTACTTTTTTTCTCTCTGGCCCTTCATCCTTCTCTGCCTATTACATGTGATGCTGGGGACTTGATCACCAGCATGTGTTCCTCACTGGGATATCCAGCCAGGGTTCTTCCACCTCATGAGAGTGAGGAGTCTTCTGTAGAGCTCAGCAGTCAGCCAGACCCTGTTTCTGTTCCCCCATTGTGTAAGGACTTTGAAAGCAGTCAACTGGGAATAAAAAATCCAGTTATTTGTCTTGGTAGACTTTGAGCCTTGGGGGCCTAAAGTGTCTCAAGGAATGCAGGCACTGAACCTACTCTGGGTAGGAAGAAAGATGGAAAAGATGTGGAATTCACTCCCTAAAGATTTTCTTTTAAGTTTTATTTAGGGCCCCCAGCTACTGCAAACAAACTGCAGAAGCATGCTGCACCTTGTGCATCTGGCTTTATGTGGCTTAAAGGACTGAAAATTGAATGTGGGTCCATAGGCTTTGCAGGCAAGGCACCTTAACCACTAAGTCATCTCTCCAGCCCCCACTTCCTAAAGATTTGTGCTTGCATTAACATATCAACACCTCTGGGGAAGCTACAGCCAAGGGCAGCAATGTAGCTGCTTTAATCAAAGAAATAGGAGTTTTCAAACTTTTCAAATCAGTGAAGATTTCTTGTTTTAATTTTATTCCATGCTTGCCCCAAAGCACAGACATTTTGTGGAGTTGCTTTGAGCTAATACAGTCTTCTACATTACAATGCAATATACATTGTGAGGCAGGATATTCATATGTAAAGGTGATAATTGGTGGCAACATAGAACAATACTTGTTGGTAATATCAAAATATAGTCAAGACCATATCAAAATAACCACATTAGATTAGAGTCATCAAGGTGCTCTGTATCCTCCTCACAGTGCTGAGAAGCGGAGATACAAAGATGATCTCCAGAAACATACAGCTTAACAAGTAGGATTCGAGGGCAGGTCTTTGTCTACAATTAATGGCCTGCAAAGTGTTGTTTTATAACTCAGGAAGAAATATTCTTCCAAAATGAACAAAGCAACTAGGGGCCTGTGAGTTTTGTAGGTGAGGGGGACACATTCACAAAAGGTTTCTCAGTGGCAATGACTGTTGCGATACTGGATATATGAGAAATCTAATATGCCAGAAAGAGAAGGGACCAGATGAGTGTGAGACAGAGTCACTCCAAGATAAGGACATAGGAAAGTGTTTGGTATTCTGTGGAAATTACAAATGGAGACACGGTGGCAGATAAAATGACCAAGGGAATGGTGTTTAGACTGTGGAGTGCTAAAGTGTACCTGCCAGCTGATGTAGTTTAGACTTTTATTCTGAGGCATTAGGGGGAGGGGAGGGTTTTAGCTGGTTTCAAGGAAGACACAGGCAGGCATTGTTCACGTTGTGCAAAGGCTGGGCTAGCACGTATGGGGTGGATGAGTCAGCTGAAAGGACTGAGGATATTTATGAAGGCCTGAGCTAGGGATGTCAATGAAGATGGATACACTTGGATATTTGGGAGGATGGACCTGACCTTGCAAATCCATACTTATCTTTCTTATGCTTTGTACTTTACATGTAAAAGGCAACCTCAGTGCACTCCTTTGCCTGGCTTTCTATAGGGTTTACTTCCCCCAGGTGGAGAAAGTACACACATCAGCCTTTCAAAAAGTGCAAAGTCTACACAGTTAAAGAAAATAGAGAGAAAGAGAGACTTGATTCCCAGGGACCACTTTCAAAGTATTACAAGGTGAAGTGCAGGTAAGGTGGAAAATTCGTTTTCCTGGCACCTTCCCCGAAAGTTACCTTGAGCTGATTGTGTCCCTTGACTGAATGTCACAGTTCCCTGGACTTCTCTCTTCATGTTCTTGTAACTTTGCTATAACCTTGACCCGCTGACACTTGTGGCTGACACGACATAGCATATGGCTTGGTGTTTTCCTAGAGCTTTCCTCAAACTTAGGCAATAAACTCTCCCAGCTTGAGCATACCAGCTGCTTGCTGCTGGGATCTCCTTTGATACTGGTTTCCTTGGAGGTGAGAAGAAAAGATGTCAAACCAGGCCTATGGATCAACTAGGTACTCACTGAATATGCAGATCATCTTGCTGACCAGATGCTTCTCTCGGTCTGTGTCTATATGCCTCTCTTCTCTTCCCCCTCTCTCTAACTCTCTGATTCTAGGTACAGGAAGCCCATTACTTAACTGGAAAGATAAAATGCACTAAAAGAAGCATGTTGTCCTACTCAGCCTTAACAAGTGTGTATTGGATGACAGAAAGATGGATTACTCAGCTGATATTGTCTTGGTGATCACTGCTTCTGAGTTGCTATTTGCATACCTGAAAGTGTTACCTAAGTAGTCAAGCTAAGAGCAACTCTAGGAAGCATCATGAGACCATACCACACAACACACACAAGGACATTGGGTGGATCCTATGAACCTGGAACCATACATGTGATGGCAGAGAGCTGGGGAAGATTCCTGGAGATGCTCCTTTCGGTCTGTGCCTTTATGATTGTCCACACCTACCTTTGAAACACTGGGATTCTGTTCAAGGCTCCTTTCATGTGGGTGGTTTGTTTGTAGCTTAAATTAAACTCCATTTTTAACAAAATGACAATGATAGTGCCAGGCAATATCTAGAAAGCACTTACACAGGAGGCCTGGACTCTGCTATAAGCCAAAAAAATTTTTTTTGAGAAATATATTAGTACCAAGATGAGATTTTATTTTTCCAAAAGATGTCTCCTGACATAATAGACCAATAAATCTTGTGGATGAGACAACTCCATCTCAAATTCATCTTTAACATTTCCATCCACATAACTGCCCTTTCTTCTGGGTGTCAGTAAACAATAATCTTGAATTATTTGATAAAGGAAGAAGACTACCAAGTCATGAAATAGAAAATTACGGAGACCTATTACAGTCTCAGGAATCTTCCCAACATAATATTTGAGGCAACCCCTATCTCTTTATGTGAGTTAGCCCTGAGAAGTCTGCAATCCACCATTTCTGGTTTGGTTCAACTCATATGTAGAAGGATAAACAGAAGCCCACGAAAGAATTTGAAGACATGCGTTGGAGTGGATGTCTCCTTAACTCCCCCCTTCCCTGTATCTGAGGTGGTCCTGCCCCCAAAGGATGAATGACTAAATCCATGTAAGGTAGTTTAACACGTCAGGTCAATAATATTTCTCCCCTAGAATTTTTCAAAATGCAACCTGAGAAAGAGAAACCCTCATCCCTGGTGCAAAGAAGCACAAACATGTAGAGATATTGATTATAGCCACCACTCCACTGTGGAAAAAAAGGAAATAGTTTCACAATCGGGGAAAATGATGCGATCATAATAAACTGGTGGATAAGGAAAGACAGAATCTTAACCATCATGTAATTCCCTCTACCTCTTTCAACTCTTTTGGACCAAAACTCTTTTGGTTGGACCAAAAGCTCACCTTTCTCACGCAACATTCCAATATAGCTGTCATTGAGCTAATTCAAATCAGATGTTTGTTCCTTGAAACCCATATCACTCTGAGTAACGCAGACCAGAAAGGGCTGTACAAGGAGGAAGGCACTATTGCACCATGGACAGAACAAAGGTCTTGGATCAGAAGTCTTCATTCAAATTCCAATTCTTTCCCTCACTGCCTGTCCCACTTAAGGGCTTAAAATGTCAACTTCCTCATCTGCAAAATGGGAGATTAAAAATAGCCTTGACAGTAGTTGATGGCCTGTAAAGATCAATTACAGGAAGCGGAAAAGAAGGCCTCTGCTCTAAGCAGCACTTCTCACTGTCTTCGGTTTGGGGCCTGTCCTCAAACCCTGTATCCTCACTCCAAGTCCAAACGATATGTTCATGTCTGCCTCTCACTTTAATCTAAAGATCTGCACACTTATCTCAGCATCAGAAGTCTCATTTGAAAAGTATTTAACTTCTAATGCAGATATAACAAGTCATTTCTCAGTTTCACTGTATCTGCAAAGCCTTCTATAATTCAACATCAAATATTTATTATTACATTTATTAAAGTTTTAATAATTTAGCATCTGCTGCATGTAAGATAGAAGCTTAGCTAACTGGTTCCTCTTTATCCAACCCAGGTCACTTCAATATTTATATTCTAAAGTCTCCATTTGAATTTCATTTAGCAAAGGCTATGTCTTAAGCTTTCACCTGGGCTGCCCGTTGGTGCATGGACAGATTCCCCAGTGGCAAAGACTAACACAAATCTGGTGTGGAACAGTATTTGAAGAGATTTACTATGCCTGGGAAGACACTCATCCTAATAGACTTCACTTTTATTATGATTGCTGAACTAAAATGGGGAAAATGTATATGTCTCCAGGCTTAGTGGCTGAATGACTGGCAGTGAGGAAGTGGAGAAGAAGGCAGAGAATGGATCCCTCTGGTAGGCAGTGCAGTGGCAGGCTTATCACAGGCATGCCATCCTGCAAAACAGCATGAGATGTGGTGATGCAGGGCAAGTCCTAATGCCCAAACTCCATGACCCAACTGTGAGTGCTAAGGAGATCCTTATTTACCCACAGTCTCCCCTCCCACATTAACTTAATTCTCCACGTTCCATTTGCATAAAGAACATCAGCCCTTAATAACTCAATGGTCAATGAAGACTGGTAGAAGGCTAATCCTATCCCTCCATCTTGCAGAGAATCCCCTTGCATCTGTAGTGGCCAGTGTTTAAGGAGCTCAACAGTGTGGGTTCAAATCCTGAGTCTGTTACTTACTACCCAAGATACCTTGTGAAAAATAACTGGGATGATCATGCAGTAATAGTGACTATACCATTGGCTGGTTGAATGGTTTGATTCAGGTGTCCTCCATAAACCTAATGTGTTCTGAATACTTGATCCCCAGCTGATGGCCATTTTGGAATTGGAACCTTGTTGGAGGTGTGTTGTTGGGGGCAGGCTTATGGGGGTTATAGCCAGCTTCCCCTTGCCAGTGTTTGGCACACTCTCCTGCAGCTGTTTGCAGTGCTGTGGCAGAGGTGATGTCCACCCTCTGCTCATGCTGTCGTTTCCCCTGCTCTCATACAGCTTCCCCTCCAGTCTGTAAGCCAAAATAAACTCATTCCTTCCACAAGCTGCCTTTGGTCAGGTTCTTTTCTGCTCATCAATAAGAAAGCTGACTACAACAGGTGCCTAGCCACAGCTCTACACACAGCCAGTCATCATCATTTATGACAATCAAACTTCTCAAAAACATCCATAGGAAATTGAGGCTCAGAAGAATTCAGTAAGTTGTCCATGCTGTCTAGCAAATGGTGAAGCTGGTTTGAACCTAGGCAGTTTGGGATCAGGTCCTGAACTGTTCCCCTTCCCCCAGTTTTTGGTGGTTTAAGTTTGCAAGTGGGTTGGCCGTTGAAGATCTCTTGTCCTTTAGGAAGGGAATGATTGGGTGAAAAGGAAATGTTGGGGAAAATCTTGATGGCTCAAGATTCTATATCACGAGATGAAAGGCACTCCCACCTGTACTAGCATCTTCCCTGGAAAGTAAAGTATTCTTCCAGCTTGCCTATACCTGCATATGCACCCACACACACATTCTCATTAACAATGTCTGCTGAGACTTAGCCAACACCAAAGGTTTGAGTTTTAGACAGTACCATTAGGAAGGTGCTTAAGGTGTGTGCGTTGAGGATCTCGTCTTAAGATGCATGGATCACATTTTCAGAACACACCAGGCTAGAGCTCAGTTGGAGCTCTCGGCCAGGAGCATCTGCAGTGGGCCTGGAGCTGTGCCCACACTATCCTAAGTATGCTTCCAGTCTCTGCTGATTCTGCTTGTCTTTGAGGTCCACAGATGGGCCAAGAGTCAGAGGGGAGCTCATAACACATGCTCTATCTCTTGTCACTGTCATATATCCATTGCCACCTCAATGCTGCCAGATTAAGCTGGAAGCTTGTTCACATATTGACATGGACAGAATATCTGTGGGGTTTTCTTATCCAACATCCATTCATTACCTATCCTGATTTTTCCTTCAGAAACTATCCTACATGTCCACATAATCAATGTAGTTAAGGTCTTCTCTACCCTTTTGCTTTAAAGGGATTGCTTGCTACCCAGGACTAGCTAAGTCAAGCACTCTGTCCCTTAGGTATGGATCTCAGGTATTTGCCAATGCTGCAAGGTGGATCTAACAGGCATCATAGCCTGGATCTGAGAAACATGGAGTCAAGAGGCCGGCTCTTTAGATCATAGCCACTCACTGCCCATAACTTGGGGGCAGTGGCTTGAACTTCCTTACTCTGCTTCATTTTCCTCATGTAATAAGTAGAGATGATAGAAGGCGAGCATGAGTGATCTCCCTGGAATAGTGCAGCACAAGGAAGAGCTGCTACTCCCACTGCACAGTGCCAGGTATACTGCTTGGGCCAGAGAAAACCTCAGCACATTACCTGACAATGCTAGCCTTGGGATGCTAGGTCTGGATCCAAGGGCGGGAGTGTGCCTGGGAGAGAAGTCAATCCAGAGAAAAAAGTTAGGATGGATTTTTTTTTAACAGAGAAAAAGGATGACTCAGTAAAGCACTGTGGTACAAGCATAAGGACCCGAGTTCTGCTCCCCAGCACACACTGAAATGCCAGGTGAATGTGGTGACCAACCTGTAATCCTAATGCTCAGGAGGCAAAGACAGGGCAACACCATGGCAAGCTGTCTAGCTAGAATATCATCAAGCCCTGGGTTCAAGCAAATATAATGGAACATGATTGAGGAAGAGATTCATTGATGTCCACACACATATGCACACACATACATGTTCCTGGACACATAATGCACCTGTATGCATATAAACATGCATATACACACCATGCAAACATGCACACATGTGAAAAATAAAAAGAGAAAAGAAGCAGGAATATTCAGGCTGAACAACATTTAGGAATAATCAACCTTGCTATGCCAGAAGCCACTTTCCACTTTGGAGTGCCTAAGCTTTTATATCTTTTGTCTTCTATTTAAATCAGGTGACTTTTTCTTTGTTTTGTTACCTAGTGCATTGGGGCATCAGAATCATGCAAGAACTTGTTCCATTAAATTGCTGAGCTAATCTGCACAATATCTGGTCCAGTAGGTATATCCGTTTCCTGTGGAGTGGTCTAAAAATAACCAAAAGTCTGAAATCAGCATTACTTCTCCAAAATCAAGGTCACCCATCATGTGGAGTCTCTGAGTGGGGGTGGGGATGGTGATGGGTCTAGTTTTTTCATCTCTTTGCTTCTAATGGCTGTTGGCATTGCTTGGCTTATCGTTTTAATTGACAATTTTTATACATGTATATACTATATTTTGATCAGAATCCCTTTCTGCTTTCTCTCATGTTCCTCATTTCTTTAGCTTTTGATGGCCACACACCAACTTGCTCTTAGTGTTCACATCGTCTCCTACTTGGTGTGTGACAAATCTCTCCCTGATGATTTCTTAGAAAAGCTTTTGCTATGATGTTCTGAGGGCATTTAGAAAAGCCAGGACAATCTTCTTGTTTGAACATTGTTAATAGCATCTACAAATAGCTTTATTTCAAATTAGGTAATATTTACAAGAATTAGTGATTATGATCTAATACCTTGGGAGTCATTTTAGTTGATTTCAGATGCAATCTGAGAAATTGCATTTCTAACAGAGTGTCAGAAAATGGATGCTGCTGACCTGGGACCACGTTTTAAGAACTAGTGACTGTGTGACATCCTGCATGCTGTAAACTTGGATTCATGGGCTCTTTTGACCACCTCCATCATCTTGCCTCTTTTCTGCATTGCAAATGCCTTTAAGACTTGTCAATATCACAAAGCACATTTTTTTTGTGATTTTGTTTAATCTAATAAATACACTGAGAGCCTTGCCTTATTTTTTTATATCTCTGATACTTAGTTCTGCATATAATAGGTGTTCAATAAACTCTCAGTGCTTGGAATTGAAAGGGCAAAAGAACAAGGAGGCTTTCTTAATTCTACTCAGAATGAATTCACTGTGAAAACCATCACCAAGCGAGAGCAATGCTAGCTTGCATTCTGATATCCTATTATTCTTTCAACATTGTTCAGGAATTAACAGCGTTTCACCATTTCATTTCCATTGATTGATATCATAGAAAAATCACTGAGGAGCTCCAAACGCGGGGCTTTGTGGATGATTATTATTCTAACTATAATAGCTATTCTCACATTTCCCTTAGAAGAAGAGCCAGCTCCAGGTGAAGTCATGACGAAGGCCCAGTATGCAGCCAGCAGCCTTGTTGGCCATGCTTCCCTCTCCACAAGTGGCTTTTATTTCATCTTTTGAGTCAGTCTCTTGTTCCATGCTCCTGGCTAAGCCACACAACTCCCAAAGTGGAGGTGAGTCTTATTCATGTCTGTATTCCTCGGATACCTGGCATGCTGCCTGGCACACGGGAGGGGCTCACATGTATTTTTTTTTTCAGAATCGAAAGAAATACATATGAAACTCAGCTCCTCTACTTTTGTAGCTGGCTTCGTTAGTGTCTCCAGTGCTAAAGATCTCATTCCCAGCAGTTACCTGTGGAGGGAGGCTGCAGAATAGAAGGCCTCCAGGGGAGAGTTCTTTTCTTCAGCCTCTCAGACTTGAAAGCCTTCCTTCACATCACAGACCCTCCCCAGGTAAATTTCATCCACAATTTGCTTTTAATTACTATCATTCTCTCTTCTGAAAATAATGCTTTTTCTTTACTACTTCTTCAAAGCACTCTATGATCACCCCACATATGATTCCTTATTTATTTTATGAAAATGTTCACATCCACTAAGCTATAGGCCTGGCATACTATCACAGAATATCCGTACACATGTGTGTCTTTCCCAAAGCTTATGACACATAGATTAGTGAAAGCCCCCAGTGCTGCAATATTGTTGATTTAAAAAAAAAGATCATCAAATTAAATACAGCCTTTCAGCAAAGGGAAGAAGGATTTTTGGTTTTGTAAAGACAGTCCATTTTGTTACCATAATGAGCATAATGATTAGTGCCTCTGGAGAGTTAAACTTTGTCAAATTCAGCACTTTATATATTTTAGATCTTTACTCTTCACTTCCTCCTTGTATGATATAAAATTATATCTCTACTATGCCCAAAAGGAAACATAGCCAGGAAGGCAAGTGGGGTGAAGATATGAACTCAGATGACTGTACTGGACTAGAGAGCTTATAACTTTAAATATTGAGCGTTATATTAAATTAAAGTAGAGCATACTTACAACAAAATGTGCAACTTGGTGGATGCTCAGTCAAACAAAATATTCATGTAACATTATGGATATCAAAGTATTAAAACCTAAGAGCTTCATAAAACCTCATGATCTTTCCTTAGCTCATTGCTCTTAAATCTTCCAAAAGTTGTACCAGCCATTCTCGTGATAGCAAGATTACTTTTTATTAATGAACACAGCTAGGTTTATAAATTGTTTATGGTGTTTAGTGTCTGGGTTCTATAATGCCATACTATATTTGTAAGAGTCATCCATAGTGCACCACATGGTTAATGGATTCATTCATTTTCCTCCTTAATAATATTCCTATGCCTGATAATCCATAATAAATTTATCCACTTCTTTGTGAACATTGGTGAGGTTTTTGTTTTCACTCCTATGGTTAGTATTTTTGTAGTTATCACTTGTTTCTGTTATGTATATTCTTAGGGGCAGATTGGATGTCTTAGAAGGTCTGCATACATGCAGCTTTAGTAGTTGGTGCTCAACAGGTTCTCATTGGGTCATACTAACTTTATTCTGTGACAAAGATAGGAAAACTTCATTTTTTCGTTATGTTCACCAAAGTTTGTAATTATTAGTTGTTTAAAAGTTGGGCCACAACTGATCTGTCTCTGGTTGTGTGAGATTCCATACTTTCCAGAAAACCAACTTGCAGTACACCTCCAAGTTTTTCCTCCAACCCTACTGCATTGCTATCCTTTGTCTTCCTTTGGCTCTGCTGGTCCACAAAGCTTCCTTTAATCTCTCTGTTGTGACTCCATGTCAGGGATATTGGCTGTCTATAATTATTGTCTGTTATTTATTTATTTATAACATAGCACCTGACTAGAACTTATTAATTCTCAAACACACCATGATAGGCTTACTTAGACAATGTCATGTCAAGCAAGGGTCTTTGGTATAGCTTGGAGAACTTGGTACATCCTTTCACATAGGATGACTATAACCCTTTCTCCACCCTTGCAGATCAGAGGTGGATACCTGATTTCATCACTTACTAGTGAAAACATCATCTATTTGCTTCCTTATTGATTTTTGACTAGTAAATAGAATAAAATAATAGCATTTTCTCGTAGGACTGATATAAGAATAGAACGAAATAGCATTTGCAAAGTTTTTAGAACATAGGATATGAGCTATTATTATATTTGATGAGGAAGCACTGTTGTTATCCTCATTTTATAGACAAAGAAAAAGGAATGTAAAGAGTTAAATTTCACTGACATTACGTTGCTCACAGATGATAAAGATGATATTCTCACTCAGCCCTTTGCAATGCCACAGTGAGTGATCATTAGCCCATCTGACAGCTGGAGCTTCTGTGTCTTCACTGAAATCGCAAGTTCAATGTCAACAGTAAAGGATTGTGGAAATCTTGCTGATACTGCCTTAACGTTGACTTTAGACAAGTACATTACGGCTCTGTGAGAGTCATTCTTCTTACAGATATTCCTTATTCTATCTTTAAAATATGCAATGCTGAGAGACTTTTATATGATTTATTCATCTACGTCAGCTCTATCAACACAACAGAAATGATGGTAATCTTCATGAATCAATTTGTGTGTGTGTGTGTGTGTGTGTGTGTGTGCGTGCACAAATGTGTGGGTGTGTGCATGCATGTGTTTGTGTAAAAACATTTTATTTATTTCTTAGTAATTAGTGCTTGTTTTCTAAGTGGTATTCCTTTATTAATCTATTTTTAAACAACCAATGCTGAGAAATGCTAATATCCTGAAAAAGCATTTTAAGCTTGTTCTTCCAAGCAAAACATGACATGATGAAAATATATAAATAATATTACATAAATCAGGAAGGCTGGTTTTTGGGGATTTCTAAAAAAACATTGTTGATATTCTAATATCTTGATTCAAAATGACCCAAAGATAGCTGCTGAGTGGTAAAATAACAGTCACAAGTAGTCAATAGGGCTGCGTTTTAATTTAAGATCACAAACCAATGAGCTGTTTGCAATTCACTGTTATAATGAAAACATTCATTTTTGGTGACATCAAAATTTCTAGGTTTCCTTTCATCAAGTTGGGAGAGGTAACCAACTCTCCACTAGAAGGCTTCAGACTTGTACTTGGATCAGAACTAAGACCCCTGGCTTAATTAAATCAATAAACATTTAGTAGATGTCCAATATGTACTAGGAGCTGGGGATAATAAAGCTAAATACATTATTTTCTTTCACCTTGAGAGGTACAGCACATAATGGGACAGCATGATGTATAAACAACTAATTAGAACACAACAGAGTAAGTCTATAATGAAGTTAGCTGGAAGGTCCATGACAAGTTTGAAGAAATGCAGCTTCTATTCATGAGCCCAAAACAACAGGATTTCATACTTTGGGCACTTGGGTGGCATGTATTAGCCCAAAGTCCATCTCTACAAGAGAAAACATTCCATCCTCCAAACTTTAACTTTCATCACTCTCCAATCTGCCAAGGAAGGACTTTTACATGCTTAGCACATTAAACATCTCACAGTGAGACAATATAGCACTCCTGCTTATATTTTATAAAAACACAAAAGGAGAACAATGATGGTGAAATGTTAGACATTGATTTACAATGGAAGATGATTCCGGGAGTGTAGAATAAGGTGGATTTGATGATGTTCCTTATGTCAACCAGGGATCTGAATCTATCAACAGTATAGAAATCGCTCCTTCATAGATAGGACTTTCTGTGATCCCAAAACAGCAAGATTTCCAGGGCTCCAAGAAGTATTTGGCATAGATCCTGGAGTTGATTTCCCTACCTGACATCTGCCGGGTCTTCCGTGACGAGGACATCAGTCTTGCAACTGGCCAGGGGGTTGATGGACAGCTCCACGGGTGGAACCACAAAGCTTTTGCTGACCGGAAGCCAGAGGCCTTGGCCCAAGCTGAAAGTAGACCTGCAATGTAAGAGTTTACATTGGGGAACTCCCCGGGAAGCACACAGCAAGCAGAACGAGGGGTAACCCTGCTTCCCATCCCGTCTAGGGCTTTTTTTTTTCACTTTCCTACCCAACCAAGTCCCCAACATTCCCCAGGCACAATGTAAGTCACACTGCCCTGGATGAGAATGCTTATTTCTCAGGTCTATTCATCATTTAGCCCGTTGTTGCTTTGCTAGTCTTTTGTTCTGAGTCACAGGCTCTGAAGATGAGGGTTATTTCAGTTCTGCTTTCTCCCCACAGTCCTGATACCCAGCCGGAGTCCCCTAAGCCAAGGCCAAATCAGCAGGAACAGTCTGGCACTGAGGTTAAGAGCCAAGACTCCTGAATCAATTCAGACTAACACCTGATCCCTGGATCTGCCCCTTAATGTGCCTTTATCTCCTTAAATATTGAAGTTTAACATAAGATTTTGTGGAGGTAGTAGGAAGAGATTCTGTGGTTATGGATTATTTTAAAACTGCTCGACTAGATAAACAGTAACGTCTCCTCCAGTTCAAGAACCTGAGAATATAAGTCTAGAGGGTAGTCAAATGAGAATGAGATTCCCATAACAACGTGGGCCATGATGGAGCATTAGTGCCAATGAGAGGTATTTGTGTGTGTGTGTGTGTGTGTGTGTGTTTTACTTAATGTAGCTCAGAGTAGCCCAGCATTAATGCTTTAAGGATGCTGAGCACACTTTCCTCTTTGACTTTTCTCATTCCCCATAACATACCCCAGTAAAACTGTGGACTCACCTGAGAATCTTTTCAGGGGCTTGCTCCCCTGTCACCAGATCATAGCCTCTCTCAAGTGTTGTGTAAGGCCAAGGTCTGTGGAAGGAACAGTGAAAAGGAGCAAAAGAGGGAGAGAAGACAGCATTAGTCAAAAGCAAGGGAGCAGCATATCTGAGCATTGTTCAAGAGTAGTTTCAGAAACAGCTGAGTTTCACAGATGCAGTTACTAGGCATAGTTTGTTTGTTATTAAGTTTTAGGACTTAGGTACATTCACACACAATATAATATAATTGGTATATTTAAGTAATATATTTACATTTTTTAAATTAAGTAAGAACTGTGCATGAACAAGTCATGTGTTGGTACCTTTTCCCTCCTCCCTGCCTCCCTTCCACTATGGGCCCTCCTCAGTGGGATTGCTGGTATGTTCAGCGGAATTGAGGGCTCTGTGTTGTGCGAGTAGCAGTTGGTCATTGAGGGGGTGGAGGGGAAATGCTTCTGAATATTCCCTCCATCATGGCTCTTACATTCTTTCCCACCCCTCTTCCTCAAAGTTCCTTGATCCATGGCTTTTTATATTATAAAACAGTATCTCCAGTTTACATAAGGACTCAGCACTTTTATTAAGCTCATTTGTTCATTTATGAGTTTATGTCCAAAATCCAATTTCTCCCCAGTCTGTTTTATTAATTACTTCTTGCTTAGATATGATACTTAAGTATCAGGTTTGCTCTCTAGCAAATATCAATAATATACCTCTAAAACTGAAATGTGATTCAGTGGGGAAATGGGCTTAACTTCCCCTGGGTTTTTGCAGAGAGAAAGAGTCCTCTTTAGAGATGGGTCCTCCACTTCCCGAGCCTGATGGCCTGTGCCACTCACCCTTCACTCTGTCCCCAGTCACTGCGTATACACAGGTGTCTATGAACAGGATCAGGGGCATAGCCTTCATGACAGCTGCACTCTCCTGTAAGCAAAGAGAAAAGGGTCTTGTGAGGCACTGTGTCTACATACAAGCTATTCCCTGGTGGCCTTGTTTTCTTGCAATAGAAAGTGAGCTGAATGTCTTGCCTACTGTGGTAACAGAGTTCATTCATGTGTTCAGTCATTTCTTCATGCCTACATATATTCATCCAATAATTCTTGGCCATGATTTACCAAGTCCATAAGCCAATACGTGAGAACCAAACACCAAAGGATAGTACCCAGGGGCTGAAGGATCCCACAACTTGATGAGGAAGATAAGAAATGCCAAGTCACTAGTAATAGGAGGCCTAATTTCAAAAAATCAAATGACATTGTACAAGCATGAGCAGAAAATGGAATTCTCTCCAAAGGGATAAATGAGTCTCACTCATCCATGAAACCCAAGTCAAATGCCAGCTCCTTCAAGAACTTTTGATTTCAATTTTGGAAAAGTTGGTTTTGCCTATTGTTTGCCATTATTTTAAAATGTAATTTAATTTTCTCACACATCCATTGCATTTGATTGTGTATATCCCACATTATCTTCCCTTCATCCCTTGGTCTCAGAACACTCTTGCTTCTCATCTCTGACAAGTAGCTCACCATGCATGATAGTGACTCCTTCCTCCCCCAGCAACCATTAAATAGGTTTTTCACTCCCTCCACTTCTTTTCCTATCTTTTTCCCTCCTTCTTGTTACCTTTCTCTTTCACTCTCTTTCCTGACTTACATCTTTCCACCCATTCACACACCCTTCTTTTTTCCTTCCCAGCATTCCCCACTGCTGTAAGTTTATTCTCCTATTGCTCAAGGTCATTTCAGATGAGCAGCTCACATCTTCTTTTCTTGTATCTCTTCAGAGTTCAAAATTCTACAGGGGTTTTCAGAACATCTCTCTGCTTGCCTGTGGATATTAATCATCTCTGCTCTACTGTGTACTTCTTAGTGTGGGCGACTGTTTTTGATTCAATTAGTTATTTTTCCCCTCCAAGGTATATTTGTGGAACATCACAGATGCTTTACCAAAAATAGGTTCTATTAAAAAATAAAATGGAGGTGGTAGAGCGATGGCTCATTGGGTAAGAGCTCTTCCCGCAGAAGCATGAGGGCCTGAGGGGGCCAGAATCTGCTTGAGTTCAATTTACCATCACCCACATAAAAACCTGGGTGCTGGGCACAGCCATGCAAATCTATAGTCCCAGTCCTTTGGAGGAGTACAAATGAAATGATTAATTGATGGGGCTTACAAAAACAGCAAGCTCTGGAATCAGCGAGAGACTCCAATTCAAGGAAACACACAGATGAGCAATGGAGACTGTACACCTGACAATCAGCTCCTGTCTCAGCACACACGTGCATGTGGTGTAGCACACAGACATACACACATGCACACCACACCACACAAACTACATGCCCCCCAGTAAAATCAAATAGTAAAATAAAAGTGGGAATACAGTGCCCTTCCTTAAAGCCAGTGGAGCGTAAATTTTTATGAGAATGATACACATAGTTTTCCTCAAACTTACTTGTTTGAGACTTGCTTCATATAATTGGAATAGCTGGCAAAATTAGTGTTCTGTGATTCCATGGAATGTTTCTTGGAAAGTTCTAGTAGAAACTGCACTGACCCAATGTGCTCCAGATGAGTAATCACTGCTATCCAATAGCCTTCTTTCCCAACTACTAGTTTTCTCTCTCTCTCTCCCTCTCTTAAACACACACATACACACACACACACACACACACACACACACACACATAGAGGAGATGAACCTGAAATCCTTCCATCCTACAAGGATTCTGATGGGCCTGGCCCAAGACTTTCAAACCATGCCCAAGGAAATGTATTATTCCACATGAAAGACTTAAGAACTCTTTCAATTTCAGTGTTTGATTTTACTGAGTGTCATTTGTAAATCTCTTTGAAAATAAACAAAAAGAAGTATGGACACTCACATGTCACATTATAGTCAACTATACTGGAAAGCACCATTTCATGAACCCATTGTTTAAACTTATGCCATAGACAGTTTCACAATGTTGGGATGAGCATTCAACCAGGTACAGTTTATGGGAGGAAGGGATTTATTTCAAGCTTGCAGATTCAGGGGAAGTTCCATCAATGGCAGAAGATACTGCTTCCTATACATGCAGAGAAGGAAAAAACAGCAGCAGACAGCACCACAGGCAAGCAAGGCTAGAGCCCAACCTCTCTGAGAGCTTTGGACTGAAATTTAAAACTGCCTCAAGTGACACCTAAGGCTGAACTCCAGGATCTGCACCTCCTCCCGCCAGACATCTGGAGATCCTTGTTATAAGTTTAATTTCAACATCTGTGTCAATGGGAGACATACATTCAAACTACCACAACTTATGTTAGGCAGTCCTCAGAAAAAGCAAAGCCTCTTCATCTGTGTTTTATTGAGGAATTCACCCAGACTATGAGTTAAGGTGCTTAAAAAGCCTATGCTATTTGCAAGAATATAATGTACAAATTGCAATTTTTTTCAACTTTATATCAAAACCAAAACATCATGGTAACAAGACACTACATAATGTAGGTTCTGAAACTCACCTGTAACTACTCTTTTCAGAATGTTTGTATTTATCAAATAGCTTTCCTATTTGGGTGATCAATTATGAATATTATATATTTGACCCTATATAAAGCATTCTGAGTGAAACAAACAAACACACCTCGAGCTCATTCTATGTATTTCACTTAATTTCATATGGTCAGAACCTAGCAAGTGATTGTTAAGTAGCCCAGGCTTCATAAATCTTAGCTATTTGGAGTAAAGAGTTGATTAGAGATAGGATCTGAAATATCCACAAGCTCGTTGAAATGCAGGAGAGATAGAATAGAGAAACCTACCTTTCTTCTCCTTTGGGCATTTGGGAGTGGCTTGCAGGCAGTACTGTTCTCTGTAAGCATCCCTTCCATCATGATGCCTGGGATGGTCCACTGAGTGGGTGGTGGGTGGAATGACCTAATGGACTGGCTGGTGTGGAGGGAAGGGAAATTGCTCAAAAAGGATTGAAAAGCCTTGAATTTGGATGGCAGTAATTTACCAAGGGGGGAGGAGTGGGGCTCACTAACGATGTGTTAAAATGCAACAGCCTCTTCATGAAATATTCACCACTTTAAACACATCTAATATTAAAGATTAAAAGTCCTGGAATTTGTCCTCGAGACTTCCAGAACTGATTTATGATCTGCCAAAAGACACAGACCTCATGATTCATAATGGGAAAGGTAAAATGGTTACTCCCGGCAAAGTGACAGGAAGTCAGAGCATACTGGCCAAGGAGGAGGCTCCTTTGGCGCCCAAGCCTCCTATCAGTGATGCTCTTTGAAAGGGCAGGCTTCATCCTCCCTCCTGGTTTTGTTTTGTTTTTAATATTGATGACAATGAGAATCTATTCACCAAAAGGGCATGCTACAATTTTTTTATTTCCTCCTTGTGTGCTTACTAAACAAGTTTTCCTTGAATCAGATGGATCATTAATTACTGTCACTCATTAGTCAACAAATATGTATTTTGCAAATGAGAAGCAGCCACTCTCCTCGGGGACCACACAGGGCTGCCTGGAGAATAGAAAGTAGGTACAAGGAAAGCCCACAATGCTGGAGGCAGGAAGACAGACCAGGGTTCCTTCTGCACATTCTCTCTGCCTAGTTGTGTGATCCTGGTGTTTTTGCTACACTTTGTTGGGTTCAGTCTTCAGGTTGGAAGACTGGGAGTGATAGAAAGATCTCTATCTCACAGGACAAATGAAAGAAAACAATGATACAATGAAGAATAAAGGGTATAGCTCCAGCAGACAAGAGTTCATGGTCAATGTATTGCTTCTTCCACCTTATCTTTAATTAAGTTGGGTTCTGTTCTATACACGAGTATTAACTCTAGGGGCAAAAATAATTTTCCCCTGCCTTAGTTTCCCCAGTTGAAAAACAGAAGGATAAATAAAATGTCCATCAGTCCAGAGCACCAGGATTTAGCTGTTTGCTGTGTCTTTCTGGATCCTTAAGCTCTGCTCTCTGGATAGTTTGTTTTAGCCCCAGTCTTGATCACTCTCAGCAGTGGGCTGGGTGTCTTTGGCAACATCTCCATCAATACCATGCCTATTGGCTTTATTGACTTCTCTTTCCTACTTTGCTGATTCAGCAAACTGTCCACTCTGCAACTAAGCATTTTCTTCCCATAAGAGGCAAAGCCTCTGACAGCTAGAACTAAGGACTATTAACCCCTTCCCTGGGTATATATTTTCACCAACTCTGCATCTACACCCCCAGAACAGTCAGATTGTCAAAGGATAGCTCTCCTGCCTGGGGTGTGTGTATGTGAAGACTAACCGTATAGGTCAATGCTCCTTCACTCCTAACACTTCTTCCTTGGAAACTCCTTACCAGGAGGCATCAGTCCACTGATCTTGTTAGAATTGCATCTTAGACCCTGATACTAAGCATTCAGCAAGTAAGTGTAAAATAAGAGAAGGAACGTATTTCATATATAAGCAAGGTCATGAAATAATTTTTTATTTGCCTATTTTCCAAACTGAACTGGAAGTTTGTGACTGTAGGACCTTTTCTTTTAAAAAATATTTTATTTATTCATATTCAAGCAGAGAGAGAGAGAGAGAGAGAGAGAGAGAGAGAGAGAGAGAGAGAGAGAGAGAGAGAGAGAGAGAGAGAGAGAGAGAGCACCAGGGCCACCACCTTGTGGGTCTGGCTTATATGGGTACTGGGGAATTGAGCCCAGGGCCTTAGGCACCAGAGGCAAGTGCCTTAAACGTTGAGCCATCTCTCCAGCCCCCCCTTTTTTTACCTTTTCTTAATCACATCGTATCATATAAAATAGTATAGAAACTGGTAGTCAACTCACTTGTTGAATTAATGGATGTATGGATGAATTAGTGAATATAGGCTGAGTTTATTTTGAATAATGATGGTTTTGTTGAGGAATAAAAGAAACTTCCATTCACGACAGGTATTTGCCAACAAAGCAGAGACTCTAAACATAAGTGCTGATGAAATGTCTCACATAAAATTCTATTTCACATCAGAACAGGAGAAGCCCTTAAAGATCCTTTAGTTCAGGTCTTCTTGGATTCATGTTTCAGAAGGGGAAGCTAAGCTTAAAGAGGGAAGGGATTTGGTAAACTTCTTGGACTAACTTCTGAGCCAGTCAGAATTAGAACCCAGGGTTCTTGATAACCAGAACCATGGTTCTTTCTGTGCATTAGTAGTATAAATCCTCTGGTGCACATTGACACCTTTTTTTAGGACATTTTTTTTTTGTCCATTTGCTCCTCTGACTCTTGAGTTTCGTATAATGAGGATATTACATTTTCACACAGGTATTATAAAAAAAGCAAAATGAATTTGAACTATCCTTAAGCACATTAAAAACACACATTTATATGTGGTTAATAATGCAGGCCAAAGAAGGGTTTAATCTCTTCATTAAAGTGGTTCCCATAAGGGAATTAAATTAAGTGAATTTCCATCAGGCTAGTTACTAGAACTCTGTATCATCAGCTATAGATGAGCTGTGTTGGCTTTAAAATATTTACTCTTTCTGTCTCCTAAGTCCTATATATTGAGGTCTTATTTTATGTCACATGCATTCTCATGGTATAAGCAACAGAACTCTTGATCACGCATCTCTTGGGATCACCTCGTGTGGTACTTTTCTAAACCACTTCAAGTTAGACTGTGCTTTCCTATAATCACAAATGGCTAATGTGCTTTGGGCATTGGAAGATAGCTTTGCAAAGCCAAAGGGATTGTAGTTTCTTTTTATATATATATATATATATATATATATATATATATATATATATATATATATATTTGTAGATTTGAATTATTGAAATGAAATAATCCTTAAGACTCTTCCCCATCTTTCCCTAACCACTAACATGGCACCTTCTAAAGGAGGTGGTGGAAAGGACAGGGTGCTGTGCTGTTCCCAAAGCTCAGAGGTGCTATCGCCATGTCCATGAGAGTATTAGATATGTTCAAAGTCTTTCTCCCAGCCTGCCTGGCTCTGCGTGGCTCCCCTCCTCCCTCCCTGAATCCTCTTAAGATTCCATTTTCACTTTCTTCCAACTCATTCATCACTTATCATCACAGGCCAGAGACACTGCCTGCTGCTCACTTTCCAATTGACTTGTCTTGTTCCCGTGGTTTGGAAAGACGTCTCCCTGGGCCCTTCAAGTACTGAGCACAGCATTCTACCTGACCTGACTGCAAAGGGGTCACAATGTGCCTTTTCACCTCTAGGCTACTGCAACACAGCTCAGCTTCGGGCTCTTGATGGGGAAGACAGGGCAGACATGACATTACTGAGGGCCAGATTTGTCCTTAGAATGGTGAGAGATAGCTGGCTTGTGTCCTTGTACATCCCACCCTTGACTAGTGCTAATCCCTCACTATAAAATAAGGAAACTGAAGCTCAGACCTGTCACTTGCCCAATGTCACAGAGTCAGTTCTTCAAAGCTTAATCTCTCTTAAACCATCACAAACATCACATCAGTAAACACACCAACAAGGACAGCAACAAGGAGATCGCCTTTAATTTGGTAATTTTTGTGTCCTAGACACTGAAGGTTAGGGAAGAAGTAGGGAGCTCTAATCCACTTGCATTTAAATGATCATCCTGCTGTGTTTAAAATTCCACTTTAAGCAAAGGTTAAGCCTTATCTGTCACAATGACCCCGCCTCAAATGCATATATTTTATGTGAGGATTGTCTTGAATTCATAATACCTATGTAGTAATGAGTTACTGCATTGATTTTAGCCTAGCAGCTATAAACCAAAAGGTACTCATAACTTTCATTACCTGACCATCAAATATATGTTGACCATGCGCAAATAATTTCTGGTATCTATGACAGCACTGGAAGAAAGAAATTTGTGACCGTTACTTTCAATTGTCAACTTGATTAGATCAAGTGTCAACTAACAGACGTGACTCTGGGAAGATCTGTGAGAATTATTTATAGAAAGGATTAACTGAGGGGAAAAGACCTTACTCCAGACTGTGTGGTATCTTCCATTAGTAGCCTAGATATACAGAAGTCTGAGGGGAAGATAGTGTTGCTTTCGTCTTCCTGACCTCCTCCTTGTCGTTGAGTGCATCCACCCTCTTGCAGCTACTATCCTTTCCTGACATTAAAACCCAGCTTCTTCAGCCTTCCAAATTGGACTGAAGATAATCAGCTCTCCAGAAATCCTCCAGGCTTTCAGAGCCAGATTGGGACTGCTGAGGCCAGTCCAGCCTTGTAGACTGAGCAGCTACTTAGATCTCAGACTCCTCTACATCCAGATGGCCATTGTTGTACATCCCAGCACATATCAGGTAAGCCAATCTAATCAATCCTCCTTGTGTATATACTTATTCTATTGATTCTGTTCCTCTGGAGAATCCTGACTAATAAAGCATTATTGATTCAACTTTAAATCATATCAAATTGAGGCTTAGAGAATGAAAGTTGTATAAGATTGTGAACGGAGGAATGAATATCTGAGCCCAGATCACTGAGTCTACTCTCAAGACTTGTGATATCTTAAGAGATGTAGGAAAAGACAGAGGACTGGGAGTCTAGGACATTCAGCAGGATAACTTGGCCTTTAACCATGGATGGAATTACAGGTTCCCAGTCCTCATCTCTCTGTAGCAGTGTTTTTCTTCTGTACCGTTGTCATGGATGATTACGGGAAGAGTGTACTTTCTCCCCTATCCTTTGTCTTATGGCTTCAACATATTGCTTTGGCCAGCAGGGTGGTAAAATAATGAGAACCAAAGTTTAAATAATGTGATGGCATTTTTTCCTGTACCTTTTGCCTTTTGCCAAAAATACTCCAAGTAGTGGCTGATCTAAAAATAGAACTGGATTTAGCATGAGTTTAGATTCAAATACAGCCAATTCCCTTCTCAAAGTATGATTACTAGTCTATCCATGGTCCCCTGTCACAAGGACTGATCCAGACGACCCATGGAGGAGGTTATCCAGTTGAGGGGGGAGGGGAGGGCAGAGGGGAATTGGGGATAACAACTCATTGTTTGCCCACTAAATAAATGTTGTAACTCATTATGGACAATAAAAAAAAAGTATGACAACATAGCAGACATTCTGCTTGTCATGCAACATTATTAAGTAAGTAGCTTCTGATGGACCATGGACAGACATGTAAGGTACCATTGCTATAAACAATGGTCCTTTTTTTTTCAAAGTGGAAAGATATCTTCCTTGAATTATACAATGTCACTGGTTCTCCCTTCTGTATTAGAACCATTTCTTCCCATGACCCTTAACTGCCATTGTTTGTAGAGGCCTTCAATTTGCACACTCCTGTAATAGGCTTATCACTAGGGACCTGCTTCAGTGTGTCCACTCCAGAGTGCTTGCCAGTTATCTTTGCAAAGAACAGCTCTACCCATGACCTGAACCCAGCACTCTCAGCCATTTCACACTGTGTTCAGTGTAGGGGGTCATTTCTCCTGAGATAGTTTCAAAAAGCCCTTTATGATGGGCTCCAGCTGACCTTTACAAACTTAGCAGTGTTTTTACCTCTATTGTATGTTCCTCTTAAACTTCCCCTGGGTCCAGTCTTCAATTTAGAGTCACCTACAGACTCTCAGTAGCTTCTTGTTGCAGCTCCGCCTTTTTTTTGGTTGTTATTATTAGAGGTATGTGGATATGTGTGCACACGTGGTATAATCACATGTGTGTGCAGATACACACACCCTGTGAATACACATGTAGAAGCCAGAGACTGGTGTGGAGTGTCCTCTTCTCTTACTCTCCTTCCTTAATTCCCTGACACAGATCCTCTCACTGACCTTGGAGCTCACTGGATTATGTTTTTCTATTTAGACTGACTGATCAGTGAGCTCCAGCAAAGTTCCCGTCTCAACCCTTTTCATCACTGGGTTACAGGTATGTCCAGCTATGCCCAGATTTTTATGTGGAGGTTGGGGATTGAACTCAGGTTTTCATGTTTATGTAGGAATTGAATCCACTGAGCCAACTCCCCAGACAGCCCCTCTTAGGTTTGTCATAATCCTATTTCTTGGTAAAAGCACAGCCTGGGCACAGGAGGGACAAGGTTGAAAGAGGAGAGATTGGAGGCTGAGATAAATGGAGGCAAATAAAGTTTATATGAAAAAGTATTTAATAAAGGAATGAGATAATTAGAGCAGCCTCAACCATAATTGGTATCATCATCATTAGATCTTATTGCACTGGTCTCTCTGCAAATCACTTATTCCTTCTGTAAAATGAGCAGGCAATCTTCACAGATCCCCAAGCATCCTTCCAAACCTGGTTAATTTTCACTCTTGTCTCTTAAAGACAACATGTCTCCCATGATTGACTAAGAGGGGGGAGGGGAAAAACAGAAGTTTGGGAAACTGGGGGTGTGGTCTTGGGGAAAAGGGAAAGGTGACTGGAATGAAAACCCAAGGAGGACAGGATCTGGAGCTCTACAAAGGGAAGACAATTGTTTAGCTCTCAACTCAACCAAATGTGCACTTGACCTGGGGCCTCTTCCCTCCCTTCTTGCAATTCATTTTCTCTGTACAGTGAGATCATCTGCTGACAGCTGAGCAAATTTGAATGCATGGCTCTGACGTCTCTTCTTTCTTCACACTACTGCCATGAGACACGTCAGCCTTCTACCCAAAGCACTCAAGACAAAATTGTCAACCTGCATTTTAACTCCTGGCATTTCATTGCTATTCAACATGCCTCTGAAAAATACAACACCCTGAGGTGAAAGGCTACAGTGGAACATTTAAGAGTCCTTAATGAAGGTTCCAGCAGAACTAATTGGCCTTGGCTATGTCCAGGTGAGCTGACCATGTAGACTAACTTAGGTTACAAAGAAGCCACCAGCCAGGTCCCACATAGGCCCTTGTTCCAGGCTCTCAGCAGGGTTGAAACTTCTCCACTGTCTCATCTACCTCTGAGTGAGCTAAACACATGGTTGTCTACATGTTAGAGTCTAGGACATCAAAAGGAACTGTGAATGCGTTTGTGTAAAAATCTGACCAATATCCTGGATTGGATGAATAACAGAAATCTTAAATTATCAGGAAAGACCAGGTTCCAACCAACAAACACAGGATACTTAATGAGGTGCATGGATCTAGAGTTGCTGAGGGAGAAGCTCCCTCCTGTCATCTGATTTTTTTCTCCCAAATTCCTGTGTCCTCTAGGCTTTTCAGATGAACTGGAATGGGTGAAGATTCAAGGAACTTCTTTGTAAGGCCAGCAGCCTGGGAACAAGGCATTTTGATATTGAATCCTTGACCTATTACTTTCTGATCAAGCAGCCTTCATCAACTGTTGCATTTTTGGGGACCTCAGTTTTCTCATCAGAAAATGGGCGTCCTGACCTATTTTATTTATCACAAGAATTTCAACCAACGTATTTACAACAATTGACAAGTTGCTGAGTACATAGGCATTCATTCTTCAGTTATCAGAAATGATGGCATTATTCCTGGTGCCATCATTGCTAGAGTCCCAGTGGTCCAAGTGGGGCTGGAGCATTTCCTCTGTGGATTGGTGAGTTTGTGTCTCTGAGCTTTAACTTCACTCCTGCACTTACTGCTATGGTACCTTTCTCTCTTTCTCTTCCTCACATGGGTTGTTGCATCTCTGATCCAGACTTAAAATTTACTTCTCCAGGACTGTTGCGATTCTCTATACAGTCCCTTGGAACCTAGCACAGGAACTATGGGGGCTCCGGGATGAATCCATCCAGTTGTTGGCCTTCAAATAGTTGGCATTCAAGGAGGACGAGGAGGAACATGCATCACTCTCACGTGGTTTGATGTGAGCTGAAAAAACTGTGTGCAAAGAGCCATTGAACCCAAGGAAAGAGACTAGAGCTCAATACCATGGTCAGGGAGCCCTGCCTCTAGGTCACGGGTATGCCAGGGAAGAAGGAGGGTAAGATATAATTATAGGGCACATGCAATGATCAGTAACTGCCAGGAGATGTTGGAGGTTGTGATTTGTATTATCAGCTCTTCTGATTTTCCCCAAATCAGGTAGGTGTTAATGTTAACCATCCAACACTACGGAAAGGGTACTGTACTCAAAGTGATGTAGTCCTTCCTTGCTGGAGGTCAAGGTGATATAAAAATGCAGGATCCAGCAGGAGAATCCTGACTTTTAATCCTGTGCTTCTGCCTCAACTTTCCTGACTCCCCATTCTGGAGAAGGAAGCTTTCCAAACCAAGGAAAGGAAGGCAAAAGTGGGGCATAGAGTGAAAGGTCCCTTTGTTTTCCTGAATCACAAGGCTTCACTGGTGGCAGGGTCTGACTTATAGGGTGTTCAGGACACTTGGGCTAGCTTTGTGGGCCTAGGGAGGCAAGTCTTAGAAACCATGACCTCTATATAAAAATAGTCATTTTCAAGGCTGAGGCCAAGTGATTTGAATGTAGAGAAACAATTGGAACAAATAAACAAACAAACAAAAACAAGTCAGGCACTGGTTTCAGATAGGGATTTCAACTCTGTTTATCGATCAGTGGCTTTGTGCTTTTGTACCACTTCCTATCTCTAGCCAAGGTTCAGCTTCTTTACCTCCAGGTTCAGTATTCCTGGCCCCTTTCATTGATTAATACACAGAATGCCCAGGTTCCATAATGGGCTCCATAAATATCACCTGCTGTAGCTGTGCTTATTGTGAGGGAGGCAGACTGCCTCCATGTTCCTTCCTGACCATGTCTCTTAAGTCCATCATAACCAGGAAAGGAGACAGGATAAGACACTAACTGAAGATTGCTAAACCTTTTCGTCTCTTAACCCATGAAAACATCCTATGAACAAGTGATAACACTGATCAGAGGTCATAGGTGAGGGGAAAAAATGGAAACCCCCAAGGACTGAATGAAATGATCTCAGTTTTCACAGAAACAAAGCAACAGCGTTAGGATTCCAACCCAGATAGAACTCCCAACCATGAATACATCTAAGATCAGTTTTTAGTCAAGCCTTGGTCTTTTGAGAAAGATACCTGGTGATCCCACTTGGCCATCTACCTCACGTCTACCAGCATATCAGCATTTAAGGGCAGCAAATGAGGCAATGAGGCTGTTAAAGGCAAGAGATCCTTGAACTCTGGCTTTCTGCATGCTGCTTGTGGCCTCACTCAAGGCATTTTTGTCTCTCTGAAATTCATTCATCTACTACATAAGATGGGGAACATAAGCTCTGTCCTCCCCTCTTCATGGTGATGCTGCGGGGATAAAATATGTGCTTAGGCTAATCAGAGCACAAGCAATTAATAATGCAGCTGTTGCCTGCCTGAGCAGGACCTGAAACAGCAAAGTGAAATACATAAAATAAATTCAGTTAAAGGTAATGATTCATTTTGCAGGAGGTTTATTCACTATATAAAAGAGACTCGTTCATGTATTCTTCCCTCCCCCCCCACAGCATCAGCTATTCCTAGGAAATTTAGAATTGAATTACATTTATATAATTAAGGTAAAAAGACAACTGATTTTCTACAGAATACTCAAAATGCAAAGGCCATCGCTATATGTTGTGTCCATATTATTGATGCCATAAAAGGAGAAGATAAGGACATAAATAAGCCTTTATCTCATAAACCCTCTGTGTTAAGGGAGGGGGCTTTCTCAGACAGACTTCAACCTCCTTTTCAGGCAGATGGTCAGGGCAGAGTGGGCTTACCCAAGAAACGAGGTAATTGTCATTGCTAGTCCCCTCCATCTGGAATATTACCCCATTTGACAAAATGCACACACTCTGCTGCATCCAGCTAATTCTCACTCTGCTCATCTCAGTCCCGGCTTTACCAGTATTCGGTGGGAAGCTCTCCTTCACCTCCTCGTCCTTCTGCTTGGTAGCTTTCAGCCTCTGCATAATGTCGCTGCCTCAATTTCCACCTGTGGCCTTGGCTCATCCATCTCAATGAGCGTCTCTTAAGTCACTGAGCACTGAGAAGAACACGAGTTTACAATCTAAAAGACCCATGTGAAAATCCCAGACTCATCTTAATTTCTTAATCCAAAACCAAGAACCAAAAGTAGTTTATTTCAAGGGTCATTATGAAGATTAGATGTAATGGAGAATATGACCATGTATTCTACCCTTTCTTCGCATCATTTGGATTTCGGCCCTTCCTGTTTCCCTTCTCTTCATCTTCCTCCTTTCTCTTCCTCTCTGCTCTTTACTTCCTTTCTATCTACCCTGCTATCTTTGTGCCCTCCCTGCCCATACAAGCCAGTCTTAGAGCATTCAGCCAGTCCCTGGCAGCACCCTTTCACGTAATGTCTTAATTATAGAAAGGTGTAGTTCCCATTAAGAAGTCACACATTCTTTCAAAAAAAATCATTTTTTCATGGTACATTTCCTGGTCTATGATGGGAAAGCATCACGAATCATTAAAAACAAGCAGTGCATGTCCAAGTGGCCTGCACTGGACTTTACTAGTCTGGCTTCCCAACTCCATTTATTTCCCATCATTGAAGGTTGCAGCAGGCTGCTCACATTTCCCATTGCACAGGGCAAGGGACTAGCTCATCTCCCTGACTTTTAGGAAAATTTTACATCCCCAACATGCTTCCCTGAGGGAGACCATTAGTGGGGTCACAAAAATCCATACCCTAACCCTTACCCTGTGACAGAAACTGCAGTTTGGCTAGTGAGGCTTTATTTATTTCAGAGAACACTCAACCAAAAATACTGGGGTTCTCTCTCTTTCCTCCTAATCACATTGAAGCAAAATAGTCTTCAGTTCAAAACAGAGGAGAGAGGACAATACGGGGTAGTAGGCAGGCCCCTGCAGAAGATACCAAATCCCCAGGAAGGCCCCATGTAAACTACCACATGCTATGCTTTAAATGACTTCTAGGAAGCATCTTTCTGCTCAGAAACCTGTCACCATGTTTTCCATCCCATCATGATTAAATCTTTAGTGGGTTCTGCATTGCCAGCACTGGGGTGTCTTTTGTGCCCTGATTCAATAATTTCCATTTGCAGAACATGTATATTAGCTATATAATGTAGCAGGTACTTTGTACTGATTACAATCATCACAATAATACAGCAAAGGTGAATACTTTTCCCTTCTTATTAAAATAGAACAGGCAATTGAGGCTTGGGGAAATTAAATGATTTTCTCAAAATTTCACCAACAGCCAGGGGCAGAGCCAAGATTTGCAACACATGCTGTCTGAATTCAGGGCCTACACTCTTTCCACCATGTCCTGAAGGCCTCTTTAAAACCCAAACAGCCCAATATCAACAGCTGGATTATCAGAATCTGAAGGGTGGTGACAAGCTCTTTTATGCCCTTTACTGGAGATTGGATCAGGGCTCAGTGTTTGCATAACAAAGATATTCATGAACCTTAGGGGGTCCATAACATGCCACAAATGCCCAGAGCAGGAATGAGTGTGTTTGATCACATTCTTACACCAGAAGCCCTGAAAATCAGTGCCAAAAGCCAACACACCTTTCCATGTTAGAGATGTGCAAGATGCTATGGCTCACGTTGCAGCTACAACACAACGGTGAATAACACTTTGAGCACTTAGTGTGTTCTCAAGAACAAGGGGTCTTTCAAGACTTTGAACTTTCTGTTCCAGATCTTACCACCTCGCTTACCGCTGGAGGATTTTACATTCTTGGGAGAAGGGTTGGAGAGACAATGGACATAGATAAGTAGTTTTCCCTCCCCAACTTTAAGGAGGCAGGGAGGCTTGTTCCAGTGTAGGGGTGCCAGTGAGAATGGATGCCTCCTTAGCCATTGTTCCTCAGGATCCTCCCTGCTGAATTCTGGTGTGCAACCTGGGGAGAGTACTCATCAGCTTTCAAATTGGCCAAGAAATCCACTCAGTGTCAAGGAGCCCTTAACTGGAACTGGGACTCAGGTCAAAATCCAAAGGGAACCAAAAACTTGGCCCCCAAGGAGAAACTCCCATTACTAGAGAACTACAAAGAGGCTAATCCCAATAGAATCTCGCCAAATTAGAAATGTGTGTCGCATTTAACCCATATTGACCTCACTCTCCAATGGAGATCCTGTTTGTTTGTAGTTTTCAGAAGGCAGTGAGAGAGCCGAGGTCATTCCAACTCCAATCAGTGAGCTACAGGTGGAGGGCTGACATCCTGACAAGAGATGAACCACCCCAGGCTTATAGTGTAGCCCCCAAATGAAACCCCTGAGAGAGTGAGGGGATAGTAAGAGATCTATCAGCACAGCTAATCAGTCAACCCAGGGTAAGCCAGCATGACAGACACCAATGATTTCCAACACAATCTACAGCAGAAGTACAGAGGCCTTTAAGATCTCAACAATAAAGCAGTCTTAAAACTCACCCACCATGACTCAGGGAACTAAGTGGAAGAGGGGGCGGAAAGAGTGTAAGAGTCATGGTGGGGGAGAATATCTGGAGATATTACCCCCCTCAGCAACAACAGACAAGTCGGGGGAGAAACCTGGATGCCTGTTGTGCTATCCATAACCTCCTACCACATGGAACCATCCAGGATGCCCAGAGATGAGGAAACACAGTGGATTGGGGACAGGGAGGAGGTAATCAGGGATACCAATGTAATATTTACTAATATTATGTATCTAATTTTGGACAATAAAAATATTGATTAAAAATGTTACAGTCTTCAGGTCCAAAATAATCAATCTTTGTGTACAGTTTGCTTCTATAATCTGTACATTTCTTTAAAAACAAAAAAAATTATCTAATCTATTTAGCCACAAGAGAGCCTTTATACACTATACTATGTCCAAATGGTTGAAAAAGTAGGAATTCACTAAGCCTCAAAAGTAAATAAAATATAAATGTGAATTTTTTTCAAAAAAAAAAAAAAAGATGGTTCCTAAAGCTCGATTCTGACCATTTCTTGCATCACTTGTTTATTTCAGTATCTCTCTTGTCCTAGGACTTTGGTGGCATTTTCTCCTGGAACTTATCTTCAAACACAGCATGAAAACTGGGACGAGAGCTCTCACATATATTAGAGGCAGCCAATAAATTCCCCAATTTTGATGTCAAACCATGAAATCCGTTTGCTGGAAACTCCGCGGGGCTTGATAGTATCTTTAGCTCACTATTTCTAGTATACACCACAATTATGTGCCTGCATATAATTGGTGCTCACAGGACAAATGCAATTGCTGAAATTGAGTATCTGAATTCTTACCACTTCGAGCAGGTCTAAGCTGCCATTATCTGTGGCCTGTGTGAATACAACGGGCTTCCCATTAGTCTCCCTCCTCCTCCGTTTTTACCTGTAGGTTTATTCTCAACAGAAGCACCATAAATATCCTCTTAAAATGTAAGCTAGAAGACGCCGTTCTCTCTCATAGTGTGCGCATCGTAGACAAGGTGAAAGCAGTAAGCTTATGGGTTCTAGTCTTCGGAGCCCTCTCTGATCCAGTCTCCTAAGAGCTGCCTAGTTCCCAGTGCAGCACAGTGCATTCTCCTCCATTAGCTCCCCTGCATAGGTGAGGCTCAGTCCCCACTCAGAGCCTTTGCACTTGCATTCCTATGAATGATGCTCTCTCCTGATATTTGAAAAGCATGCTTTACTCCGCCACCTTTTCAATCACATCCACCTTGATTATCTACTTACATTTACTGCCCTTCTCTTTTCACAGTCCTCTCTTTACACACACACACACACACACACACACACACACACACACACACACACACACACATGCACATCCACCATGACAATCATCTTGGGGCATGTGATCATGGGATAAATTTTATTTAATAACACATATATTTTCACTCTCTGTCTGTCTTCTTTCCCAAACTAGGCTGTGAGTTCCATGATGACAGATTTTTTCTTTGTTCATTCTGTCAGAACCTCATTTCCTGCAAGGTCCTCCCCCATAGATTTCTTTATAAATACCTGGTGAATGTTAAATAAACAAATACATACATGAATACCTACACATAAAAATCTGTTATTCATTTGGGTAATGGAAGCATTAAATCAATTGTTTAGTTAGAAGTTTGACATTTTTTCCTATAAAAACAAAAATATGGTAAATCTTTTAGGTTTTGTAAGCCACAGGGTTGTTACTATTCAACTGTTCTATTGTAGTACAAACGCCATCGATAACCCATGAACCAAAAAACATGGCTATATTTCAATAAAACTTTATTTATACTAAATGTCAATTAATCTGTGGGCTATAGATGGCTGTTCCCTGCATTCAACTAAACTCTTCAATGCCACTCTGTGTGTTTCTTGGTTGGTGAATCATAGTATACAGTGTCTAGCATAATGCCGTCACTAAAAAATATTCTGAATGAAAGGAAATGTATACTAAAATCATTGGGTTCTTTAGTCTTGGCACTTACTTACTAAACTTGCTTTGGTAAGTACAACACCTTCTGTCTGTGATCTCCAATGTGGCAGCCAGTAATCACACGTGGCTGTCTACTTGACACTCCAAGTATGGTAAATAGGACTGACTGACAGGCTGGATTTTCAATTTTATTTTATTTTAATTAATGTTCATTGTCATTTAAATGACCATTGTAGCTAGTAGCTACCATCAAACAGGGTAACCTGACCAATCATTCTTCTGCTTTATTATCTAATTTTAGTCACCATACTCTCTCAAAAAGCCTTCTGTTTCTTTTTCTTTAGAATCCTACACTACTCCCTTCATTAAGTCCATGTTTTTTTTTCCCAAATATACTGATGAAGTTTGTTGGGGTTTCCAGACCAGGAGAATGTTTTAAGTATTCCATCCATGTTTCTAGTTCAATTGTTATAAAACCCCTCCAAGAGTTGTTTATGTCATTACCATCGTTTTACTATCCACCAGAAGAGAAGTGTAGGCAGGATCAGTTAGGCATCCAAGCAAGTAACTCATGTGAAAATGGAAAGGCTGGAATTTGAATCCTGCCCATGCACGTGCACAGCACACATCCTCAACCACCACCTCCACACCTTTAAGAAGTGTAGAACCCTATGTTGGTCCTGGGTTCTTGGAGGGTTATGATGCTTATCAATCAAGAGATCAGGAGTCATTAAAGACAGAGAGGGCTTAGCACTGGCTTTCCATGAAGATGTCAAAATGCACAGAATTTCCGATCTGGGGAGCACTCAGAAACAAAATCTACCTAAAGTCTTCCTGTATTACATATTGGGAAACAGGCTTGGAGAGAAAAAAAATGACATGCTCAATGTTGCACCATGAGTGTATTGCAAATTTAGGGGTGGAGATCATGACAGTGATCTACACAATAGTATTTCATATGTCATGTACTTATTTCACCATCATTATTAGACACTGAGCATGTGAAATACAATGGGATGGGCTTGGGGATGAAGCAGTGAGGAATGTAGGTAGAATCCTGGTTTTATACATCATGTGATCCGTTAGTGAGTAACTAAACCAAAGAAATGCATCTATTCAGGTTGTAATTATATTTGATAGCATATGCTCAGGCATTGTAGAATCTGCTCTGATACTAGATTTCAGATTCAGATCTAGACTCTACCATTCTGTAATGGCCATGGTATAATTCATTAGTGATTTTTTTTTTTTTTTTTGGTTTTTCGAGGTAGGGTCTCACTCTAGCCCAGGCTGACTTGGAATTCACTATGTAGTCTCAGGGTGGCCTTGAACTCATGGTGATCCTCCTACCTCTGCCTCTGCTGGGATTAAAGGCGTGTGCCACCACGCCCGGCCTCATTAGTGATTTTTAATTTAATGTCCTCATCTGCAAAATGATGGTAAAAGTGTGTTACTATATTAGTCTTAAGACACACAACTTTCCATGTTGAATATTTCTGACATGAGAACACATCCATAATCATTAGTATAGTATGCTGATTAATGGCAGCATTTTCTTTTATAGTACATAAAATAATGGTATATATATGTACGTATACATATATATGATTGTGCCTTGGCTTGATTACAGTATGATTGTGTCTGCCTCTTAGAGTAATGAAAAGGCTAAGTGAGACATGAAGTATTTAGAAGAGGACTTGAAACATTGCACCATCTGAACATATACTATTAATATTATTTGTTACGAAGGAAAAATGGATAGTACTAACATGGCATAGGGCCTGGGAGTAATAGCCTAGTGTAGAAGGTCATTCCTTCCCCCTTCTGTAGCCTTAGGGTGGGGCCTTGCAACCCTATCCCACACTTGTTGGCTTCCCAAGTCACTGGAATTTCCTTCTTTCACTGCCCTCCCACAAAGGGATGTTCATTTCTATCTTCCCTGAGCTTCCTTACTTCCTGCCCCCTACTGAGAGGCTTCCTTCCTGTGAACATCCTCAGAGACCCACCCAAGATTACTAAAAAGGTCTAGTTGAAAAGAAAATTTTACTATCATAAATCCACCCCTTGTCAACTCCTTACCCCCCCCACTTGCTGGTATTTGTGTGTGGTGCTGGTGATACTTTTTCTCTCTCTGCTTGGACTGTGAAAAGGGGGCCCAGCCTCTTTCACCATTATGGAACTTCCCTTAGATCTGTAGCTTCAATAAACCCTTTCCTCCTTTAAAACTGCTTGGTTTGGAGATTCATCCCAGGGGCCATGTGGCTGACTAAGACAGCAGGTATAGACCCCTACCGCAAAGATTTCCATGCTAATAACACGCCAACTTCATCCCAGGAATTTCCCATTATTTCCTGTTTTCCAACTTTTAGTAATGGTTCACTTATTTTATACATATAGTTATCCTGGATATATTTTTTATTTAGCAGAGCATATATAATTTTAATGACCTGATGTATGTTTACAAAGATTATTGGATAAAATTAAATGTAGTTTCCAATTTAACTATCAATATATTATAGATATGATAATCAAATCTAGTTTTAAAAGGTAAGTGCAGCCCTGCTTGCTGGCACCTGTACCCCAGGGATGATTATCAAGTATTTCTTAGGCTACTTTCTATGTGCAACTTCGCATCATGAGATTTCAGGTGTTTCAAAGCCTCAAGTCCAAAGCAAGACTGTCTTGACTTTCAGTGAAACTTGCAAGTTCCCAATAAGTAAAAGTTTGCACCATCTCTTTTTTAGAACATTATAACCTTCTTGTCCTCAATTTTTGAACAGTCAAACCTGTTGCTTGCTGTCCCAGTCTCTCTGAAATGTTATGACCTTATCTTTGACCCACATCACCCTTTTTAAAATGACCTCAATCCTCTTTCACAACTTAATACTTTACAACCCTTTTAAACCAAATATAGCAAGAGTACCAAACAGATATAGAAAATGGTTTCTCTATAATTCATAAATGCTTTAACAGTTCTATTCCTCAGTTCTGCAACTTTCCTGTCCTCAATCCAATGGGGTTATTTTATTTTTTTCAAGTCCACTTCTTCTGTAAATTCTTTATTCAAAGGATCCATGCCCACCTCTGAGAATTCTCAGCAAACACCTATCAAGAAATCTCTCTTTTCTCAGTGCTAAGCAAACTCTCTCATATAGTGATTTCTCAAAGCAGTGACTTGTCATTTAGTGATATATCATAAATATGTCAATCAACTATTTTTAAGACAAAACTTATGTGGAAAAGGGCAGTAATAGCTACACAGAAGCATACCTGTGAAGACCAAGATAATTCTCTCAAGTCTCGGCATGGTGCTTTGTAGACAATACATATATACCGAGTTGTAAATCCAGTTACTGCCTCTTCAGTATTCACGTACATCTTCATGTCTCATCTAAACTCAGCATTCCCTCTCTTAATTGTGAGCTGTGTCTGGCTATTGTCTATCACTCCCATCTGCTATGCACATAATGAACTTGCATCAAACAGATCGATCTGAAGAAAGAAATGGGCCCTTATGACTACCTGATTTATTTCATGAAATGTAAACAGAAAGCTTTAGTTTGTGGTGGTTGAATTAATGGCTTGAGTTGAAATTTTTTTAAAGCTTGTGCTTCCATTACCTTATATGCCTGTAGGAACTGCTATTGTGGATTTACTCACCTTACTAAGATGGAGTAGCTGAGGGAAGGGCAAAGGGACACATGGGACCTCAGGAAGAAGGAGAGATGTTATTGGAGGAAGGGCCTGGGTAGCAGGAGAGAGATTAGGGACAGGAGGGGGGATAAAAAAAAAATAAATTGCTTTTAAAAATTCCAGAATGAAAACTACCTGAATCCAGGAGAAAGCACTTTCTCCCTTTCCCAAACATACAGGCCTTTAGAACATGCATACTCTGAATTTGAAGCAGTGGGTGATTGATTTGCCAAATCGGAATAAAGGGCTTTGACAGAATTCTGTCTTGTTGTTGGAGTCTCATGGGCCACTTTGGTCAACATCTCAGTGAGGGAAGGAACCGGTGTTTGGAGGCAGGGGTTGTCAGACTGATCTAATTGTTCATAGGCTTAGACTCTCTCCCCTAACACTCGTGGCCCCTCTTACCAGATGACTCAAATACATATGAAAAAAAATATTATTTGACCAATATATATGTACTTTCAATGAATTTAATCTAGTGTCTAGTGGCACTCAGGACCAAATAACACTGAGTCAGAGAGCATCGTGGATTCTAAGCACTTTGTGGGTTCATGGATGGTGCCCACTGGAAAAGAATAGCAGTGTAAGCAGACAAGGACTACTTCTGAATTCAAGGGCAGAGCTTACTTTACTTCACTCCAGGTAAGACCAGCCCTGCCCTGTCCATGACGAAGGTGACTTTCAGAATTAGCTCTCCCAGAAAAGCCTTTTTCAGCAAGCACAAATACTTCAGCCAGAGTGCCTTCGCCACCATGAAACCTAATCTGACACCCAACCCGTTGACCAAATTATGACTCTTCACCAACTGAAACTTGATATTCATTCATTCATAACAAGAAGTACTGATCCAGAAACTCTTTCATTTTGATATAGCAATAAATAAAAGATGAGTAGAAGTCAAGTCTTTCTAAAAAACTGCCTTATATTCTAGCTCTCCTTTCTAGACAGTAAGAGAGTTAGTGCCTGTTGTAATCAGCTTTCCCATTGCTGACACAAAGAACCCAACCAAAAGCAGCTTGTGGAAGAAAGGGTGTATTTTGGTTTACAAACTCAAGGTGAAACTCCATGATAGCAGGTCAAATGGTGGCATGAGCAGAGGATGCACATCACCTCCCGGCAAGCAACAGGTGGACTAGAGCAACAGGAGAGTGTGCCAAACAAGGGAAGCTAGCTATACCACCCATAAGCCTGCCCCCCAAGAAGACACCTCTTCCAACAAGTTTCCAATTCCAAGATTGCCATAAGCTGGGGATCAAACATTCAGAACACATAAGTTTATGGGGGACACCCGAATCAAACCACCACAGAGCCCATAATTACATCATGACTTACCTATACATCTGTCCATGCATCTGTCCTATACGCTACCCTGCTTCAACACATCTGCTACACAAGTTTCAAACCTCAATGTTACCATCTCCTTCAAAGGAAGGCCTTCCTCTAACTTTGGGAACTCTTGGTCTTTGTAATTTGATAAATTCCTTTGTGTCCCTTTAAGCTTATTAACGCAGAGCTCAACAAAGTAATTGAAACAACCTATAAACATTAGAAATGCTTAGTGCAATCAAAGACAGCTATACGACACAACTACACACTGTATTCTCATTTCATATCTGTCACAAATGAAAAGTGGCTGATAAAGACATGAAAATAAACTGAATATAATGGCCGAACACAAATGAATTTCATATCAATTGTGAAATGAAAATTCAATTTGCCATAAATGACATCTATAAATTGTTTCCATCATACTTAAGCTCTAAGTTATGAGTTCTTAAAAGGTCATAGAAACATGAATTCTGAGCTAGAAAGTATCTTAGGAATTATTTAGGATTGTAATTTGTATCGTGCCACTAATTGACTGAGTGACATTGGACAAGTGCTGAACCTTTGTGGTCCTCAGTCTCTCATGAAATCACATGGTATGATGTCTAGAGACATTTCCTGCATTACAAGTATATTCCTACTCAACACTTTCCTGAAGCTAAGGAATCTCACATCCATGGTGTGTAAGTTATACAAGGTCAAATGGAAATGTGTAGCAAGACCGGCACTAGGATTGAGAGTTTATCATTTTTTTCTAGTTTATGATTAAAAGTCATCCAAAGACTAAGTGTAAGGCCAGTGTACAGGAATACCCAGTTTACTGGATGCTCTCCAAGGATTTCAGGTGTAAGAGAGCGGAGAATATCATAGATTAACTTCTTCCATGTAATCTAAAGCATTGCACAATGCTGGACTAAATAGCTTATGAAATATTTATGGAATTAATAAATGAAGACACTAATGATTAAATAACTGATTGCAAAAATAATGGGTAATATGTGTTGAGTGCTCTCCATATGCTAGGCACTTCATTAAGTGCATTTAAAATTTCACTTTTCCTCTTATCCTCACCAACCTCTTAGAAATAGGAATTGCTCTCATCATTTTTAAAATTATTCACAACACACAAAAATATTAATTTATGCCAGAGAAATGTCTCAGTAGATAAAGCATTGCTGTGCAAGCCAGTTTGGGTCTCCAGAACCCACATGAAGCCAGATGTATAGCATTTACACCTACAATCAGAATGTGCCAGTGGTAAGAAGGAAGGCAGAGACAGGAGAATCCAGTAGTTCACTGACCAGCTAGTCTAGCTAATGAAGTGGTGAACAAGAGAGACCCTGGCTCAAAGAAAGTGGAAGGTGAGGACTGATATTCAGGATTTTCCTGTGAACTACACACACACACACACACACACACACACACACACACACACAAACACACACACACACACACACACACACACTGACACACATACACAGCCACATTCAGACACAAACATCATACATGCAATAGGTAAATTAACAAAAATAAAACATGATGAAAATGGCAAGCTTTAAAAATTATGTAATTGACGTACTCACAACCCTACAAACTGTACACAGAGAAGGGAGGATTTGAAAAAGAAACAGGTTCTGACTCAAGTGGATATTCCAGTTCTACTCTGGTTCATGGAATGCTTGAATCAATGACTAACCAGATGATAGAACAAGAGACTCTATCAATTACTGTTCTGCTATCACTTGCTTCATTAAATGTGGAACATCTTGTCAAAGATGTACAGAATTCAGCATGATGTCATATGTGTACCGAGCTTTTATAAGTCTGTTTCACAATCACAGAGGATGGTGGTATTGAGAGTCAAAGCCTGATTGTCTGAGAAGGATGGTTGTGGTCTACGGACAACACACTTCCCTTCAGGGGTCATTCTGTCCTCAGAGAGATGAAGAGTAAGGTAATCTATTCTGGAAAGAAACACATGTTTAGGTCTAAGCTAAACATTGTTTTCTTGTTGTTGTTGTTGTTGTTGTTGAGTGTGAGGTAGCTGTTTCTTCCCATTCTACCTGGGGATTTGCAGGCAATATTTATTTCTGAAGAAAATAAACACTCCTTCTGTAGAAGCTTTGGAGAATTGTCAAGTCTTATGAGTCCATAAGACTTGGTTCCATTGTGCAATGGATCCTATACCATACTCATCCTATAGGTGCTACTAATTTGAAATCTCTGGGTATAAAATGTCCCTGGGTTGGGCAGTGGCACACAGGCATGGAGGCATTACCAGGTTGATCCTTTTATGAGAAGATTCATGTATTCATCAGTGGAAGCATCTTACCCATTTACTCCTATTTCTGTCATTTGAGGGGGGTTGACCTTGATTATTAAGGTGTTCATAAAAGCTCGAAGACTTGGTGATCAAAGCTTGACTCCAGGACTGTGATCAGCCCTGCATATCTGACCCACAGAGGAAAGAGCAACTTTAATGGAAGCTAGGCCACTTGTGGCAAACATAGGAGAGGATATGTGAAGGGCTTGGGGACTTCATTTTTTTCCCCTATGGTTTCCTTTAAGTCTCATTTCTAATAGAATTCAGTGAGGGGAAAGGTGGGTCCAGGAAGTTAGATGTTTCCCTGAATCATTAGAGCAGATAAACAGGACATTTTCCCTGCTTCAGTAGCCAATATAGCTTTATCAACTTATTGCTCCTCAAATTTTGAATACTTTCAAAAGTTAACTGTTTAATCTATTTTTGTGGTAATAGGGATAAACTCAGGGCTTTGTGGATGTTAGATGATTACCTTTGACCTACATTCCCAGACCTGATACTTATCTTTTATGATCTCTTCATTTTACCTTTCCAAATAAATTATCTCCCTTTACTTAGGTCCAGATGTTGGGGAGGCTCTTTGACAAACCCACCACACTGTTCTTTATTTCTTGAGTTGCTGTAATGTCCTGTTTAAAAAACTCAATCCTTTGTGAAAGCCCACTTTCTACCCATGCTTCCCACTGATTTTTGTAGTAAAGCTAAAAGGAAGTCTTACCCATGATGTCTCTCCTGAAATCCCAGACTACAATACATTTTCTCCCTGTTCTCTAGGCATGAGGCACTTGGTTAACACATTCTTCTTGATTTATGTTACACTATGTTTTTTATCACAGCTAAATCTGATCATATTCTTTGGATCCCCATAAGAATGTAAAATCCCTGAAGACAAGAACACTGTCTAGTTTGTCTGTGATTTCCCCTAGCTCTTAACACACAGACATAACTTTTGGAATTAAGAAAATCTTACTTGAACAGAATCTAATGAATTGAACTAAAATTTTAAAAGTAGGTCTAAGTCAAGCCTCATGAAAATATATTCAAGCATCTATTGTTCCCATTTCCACTTCTCACTTGTAGATAGTCCCATCCATTTATGCCTTAAGTGATTTATAAGGGTAAGATACTTTGCTGGCCATCAGGCTTGGAAAGGTACTGTGATAAATTAGACGTAATCTCTGGTTTTATGAGCTTACTTTCTAGGAGGGGAGATAAATTTTCAAATAATAATTCAGATTTTAATCTTGTTTTTAGTTAACATATTACTCTAAAGATTCTATTGAAGACATCCATTCTATTGAGAAGAAATGAGAGGCAGTGAATTGAATAGAATTTTGAAAGGTAGATGACAGAAAGGGATAAGACACCTCATGTAAGAAAAGAAAGTTAAATTTTATAGCCAGATGAGGAGATTGATGGGGATCATTGTGAGTCTAAGCAGAGAGGACAATACAGAGATGTTCTCCGATATGTGATATCATGAAAAAATGGAGAAATGAGACAAGACTATCCCGGTTTGGATGACTTAGCTGTCAATTCCAGCTGACCAAATTTTCAGCAGCTTGAAGAGTTAACCTGTATTTTTTGTGTAAGTGGATATAGAGAAAAGACTATAATTGTTGCATATAATCATTTTTGAAGCACAAGCAAGAAAGTAGCTTCTTCCTCGTTCTATCATTCTCCATCTTCTTATTGAACATCAAGCTTTAAACTGGACTTTAAATATAGAGCAATGAATGGGACAAATACATTTACTCTCATGTTTATTCACAGAATTTACGGCCTGGTAAAAAAAGAATACTTCCTCATCAGGTGCACAAGTATTTTCAAACATAGAAGAACTGAAGGATATAATGTAAGAGAGAAGGACTGTTTAATCAGGGTCTTGTAGAAAGACAGGTGTTTGGATTGAATCAGATGGAAGTAAAATGGATCTCTGGCCCTCTAGTAAAGAGAAAACCATTTTAAGGGAAAAAGGAGCCTATGGGAAGGAAGAAGGCATGAGAGGTCTTGGTGACTTTAAGAAATTGTATATGATCCAGAGTCCAGGACCATGGAAAATAGAGAAAGGAGATGCAGTAATGAAATGAACATGACTTTGTCATGATAATCCACCAGTAAATGTAATAGCTGAGAGTCACTGAGTAGGTCAAACAAGAGAAGATCACTTAGATGGGGAGTCAATGAAACCTAGCTACAACAGAATCCCTTGAGCCAGGACACAGCAGCTGGCCACTTGGTGGAAATGCAGAAGCCCAGGCCCTATTCTTATGTGCTGCTGAGGTGTGGAAATAACTATTAGATCAAGGGATCCTGGGCATGAACCATGGACCTGCCATCCGCTGGCTCGGACCTTGGTCCTATCATCTGATTCGCCTGTCTTCAGTACCATCAGTCAGAGAGCTGAGATGGACCTCATAGATCCTAGAGACAGTTCCTGCTCTAATGTGTATGTGCCATGTGTGTTCAATTCATGGATATAGAAGAGCAGACATGTTTTCAAAACTAGCTAACATATCACCAATGATTAGATGTCCCACTGGTTGGAACCATGTTCCTCAGGCGTGTAGCTAAAGGGGAAGATCCACAGAACCCATGAACATGTACATGAAGCAGGTCACCTTTTTTCCCACAGGCACTGACCACTTCCGTAGCTTGGACATTGATAGAGGGAAGTAAAGGAGAGACCACTTTTTTCTCTTTTTACAAATAATCTTGTTTCCTTTACAAGGAAAGGAAAAAGAAGACAGGATAGGTCAGGGACCAGAATCAACAGACAAATAAACCTGCAAGGGCTGATCTGGCTTCCAGGTGAGGGTGTGTGCGTGCTTGTGTGTGTGTGTGTGTGTGTGTGTGTGTGTGTGTGTGTGTGTGTGTGTGTGTCTGTATGTCTGTGTGTGTCAATGTCCCATAGCCTATAAATCTGTTAACAGCCTGAAGAGATGGTGCACAAGACCCACATTGCAGCTTCCAAATAGCTTCCCCAACAGATCTATGTGGAGTCCATAGAAACAGGAGGGAACAGGATCTAAAGGATGAGAAAGTATGGTGGACATAAAGTCAAATCTTGACCTGACCCTGCAGAGACTCACAACCTGGGCCACAAAGTGCAGAGAACTCTACTTTTGAACAGCAGATGTTTTCATAGTTTCTGAGTAAAACTCTACTTTTGAACAGCAGATGTTTTCATAGTTTCTGAGTAATGGGTTTTCTATAAAAGATAGCCAGACTTTTATGCATGGAGGAAAGGATAAAGTTCCAAAGAGCCTCTGAAATGCTGAAGGGAGGAACAGAGGACCAGGAGTAACAAGATTTAGTTTCTAATACCAGTTCTGTTTCTAATTTCCTTTTGAGGGGGGTTATTCAGAAGTGGGCTCAAAATAGGCAATGAGCATGATGTCACATCACCTGTCTGCTCCAGCAGAACTGGAATTCAGGGGCTGTCTCCCACCTCCTACCCAGGTATGCTGATCTCTTCTGGATCCAGCCCCCTGAGGCCAGAAAATCCTACATATGAGGGTAAAGGCCACCACAGTAAGATTAAAAATAAACGCTGAATAGATAGAATAAATAATAAATAAATAGAATAATAAATAAAAAATAAATAATAATAAATAAATAGAACAGTTTAATAATTATCCTTCTTTGTCTATTTTATTCTAATTCTTGGTTCAAAACAGACATGAACTCAGGGTTTAAAGTTAAAGGACTTTTCCTGAACCCACAAAGTCCCTGTATAATTTGTAACCTTGGCAAGCGCCTTCCTTTCTCTGACTCCTGCTTCTTCTCTCTTTGTGGACCACAAAAACTCACATTTCCATTTACTGACTAAAGTTTATGAATAAGGCATTGTTCATATACAGAGAACTTTTAATAAGAATGTCTCAGGATTGAATACTAGATGTTGAAAGACATTTTACCATCTCCAGCTCAGACTTCCTCTTTGACTTATTGACATATAGTGAATTCCTTGTTATTTTGGCTTCTATTTTAAATACAAGTTTAAATATTCTTTTTATACCAGAAGCAAGGTTTAGTCAGCTTTAACACACTTCATAGCTCTACGCTGCCAGTTCTTCAAGGTGACCAATTCCAATGCCTGACAGATATTCCAGTATCAGAAATGACATGGCCAAGGTGGCTGCCAGGGCTTTAGAAGTAGAATGCTATACCCAAATGGCCTAAGCACTTTCTCCTATAGCAGACTGAGCTCCGTAACTTCCTGCAATTACTTTTGAGTCATTCAAATATTCTCCGATGTACATAAAGTGACCTAAACTCCATTCTCTTAATCATGCTGGTCCATACCACTCCTCCATCACCCCTCCCTGCCCTTGACTATTCACCCTTGCCTTTTAGGGAGGGTAGATAGAGGACAATTGTGTTCAGTATATGAATGCAATCAATCTTTGAATTGTTCTCCTCATGTGGGGATATTGCTGTTTTTCATCTGGAGAGCTAGTGTAAATCCAGGCTGTGTTTTCCCCAAGATTTTAGTGAGAGCACAAAGTGACGATTAGACAGGCATAAATTAGATACAAATCAGACAAAATTCACAAAGGCATCTGCCAGAATAAACAAGTTTTCTATGCAAGGAGCTCACTGTATACATAATTCCATTCACTAGGTAAAAGAGGTATCCTTCGGAAGACACACTGAAAAGGGGACACCCATGTGTTCTGCATTAACCCATGAGGGTAGAGGTCCTAGCATTTCTGCTTCTGGAGCGCCTTTAGGGCATCTCAAGACATGAACCAAATACCAACTGACCACTTTTGTGTGCTGTGCGGTAGTCATCTTGAACTAATCTCCAGAACCCTGCTCTCTATCTACTTAACCCAGCTCTGACCCTCTCACGGCATCCCTTGACTCGGGAAATGATAACTTGATATGTCCCACTGTTCGTACTGTAAAATGTGCAGTCATCTTAGACTCCATTCTATTTCTCACATTTCACATCCAATAGCCTGTCCTGCCAAGCCTGTATAAAGTCATCCAACATCTGATAATTTGTCACCATTTTCTCCCTTTGGCTTCAGGGTCCAAGCCACTACCAATGCTTGCCTTGATTAAAGTACCAGGATGCTTCAACACCCACTAAATGATTCCCCATACAGCACAGAGTGGACCACTGAAATCGTAAGCCAGATCCTTTGCTTCTTTGCTCTGAAACTCCTCATGCCTTTCCATTTCACTCAAAGCCCACACTTTCCTACAGAAGGTCCCAAACTACTTCTAGCCCCTAATCTGCTCTTCAGATTGCCTCTACTCCTACCCTGTCTTTCTCTTCCAGCCTTCCTGGGATCTGAGAGGGCTCATGTAAGAGCTGCGGAGCACTGGCTTTGCATGTTTCCCTACTGGGAATGTTCTTCCCTAGACACTGACTTCATTTGTTCCTATATTGAGTTACCTGCTCCAATGTCACCTTCTTACAGAGATCTTCTGTAACTGTTGTCTAGAGCAGTAATTCCTTTCTCCCATATTTCTAACTTAGTCATTCATAGATTGAGATGCTTTAGCCTTTATTTTCCCTGAACACACACACACACACACACACACACACACACACACACACACACACACACACACACACTTGTTTATCTATTATAGAATTGTCTGTTAGAACTTTTCAAATATTGTATAATGGTGTTGTATAAGGGAGTCAATAGTCATATAGAGTTATGGAGCATTGGAAATTTGGTTTGCAAGATTGAAGATAAGCATATTTAATTTTATTTCATTTTAATTGAGTTAAAGTAAACAAGAAATAAGTCTTTTGGCTACTATGAGACCATGAAGATTTAGTATCCCCTCCACACACTTGCAAATGTAAGTTTCATTAGACAAAGATTTATGCTTAACCATACACCTGGCTACTTAAGAAATGTCCATTGAATGAATGTACAAATGATTATGTTTTGGATTTTCTGTATATTATTCCATTTAATCTTTTAAACACATATTTTTATAAACTAACATACAAAACAATAGGTTTTGTTTTGATATTGGTTCTTATTTGTCCTCCTCCCTGTGCTCCCTTTGCTGGGTCCCCTTGTGTCACATGCATTCCATTAATCTCTTTTGCCATTTAGTTTTAAGAATGGGAATGTGGGTGAGTTGCAGTTTCATTCTCTGGTACCCAAAGATACAGAGTGTCTTGTTGAAAAACATCCAGAGAGAGTTCTCAGCAGTGTCTGATGACACTCAGACATAATGCCTTGCTGGCCCAGGTGTCCTCTGTGGTCTCTTCTAATTCTGAGATCCTGTCGTTCTTGATGAATTTCCTTCCTGGTCCATGAAATAACAGCATATGGCTTAAGCATTAATTGTGCTGTTGGAAGGAACTTCACACCAAGTCCTTTGTCAATACTCAGCAGCCCTGATTCTTTTGGCAGAAAAAAGGTAAGACCATCCTTCAGCCCATCCTCGCCTCCCTCTATTCCCAGTCCCACCCCACGTGGCTTACCAGTTTCTGGATCACAGAGTTGTTCACAAGCATCAGTTGTCCTCTGTCCACAGAGGTCCCTCACCCATGGAGAGGTGGCATTGATCTGGTAATACAGGGACAGCTTGGCCGGATTTAACCAATCGGAGATGTCCAGGTAGCTTCCTTCACTCACCACGAAGCTGCTTCCTAAGGGTAAACAGAGAGAAACAGCTACTTTCTCCCCATTTTCAGAGTCTTGTTGCTTGTGTTGTGGGAACAGAGGTGAATTCAAAGCATCCCCCACTACTGGATATGAGACCTCTATGGAAATATAGACAAAGACAGACTGATTTGCACAAAAATTTCCAATACTACAGAAAAAAATTTAGCACTCACACACCCAAAGAATGTTCTGTTATCCAGGAGCTTGAGGCTAATCAACTTTACATAACAAATTATTTCAGGCCATATAGGGGTATATAACAAGACACTGTCTCTAAAAACCAAACCAAAGCACAATAAACAACAGCTTTAATGCTGAGAAACAATGGGAAAGGGGACAGTAGAAACACGGCAGGCCCTGTCAGAATGGAGCAGCTATATAGCTGCTTGTGATGCCTTACACTGGTTGCCAATTTGACAGGATCTAGAATGTCCAGTGAGGGATTATCTTCATTAGGCTAATTAAGGTGGGATGAGCCACGTTAACTGTGGGGGCAACACCAGTTCCTGAGCCAGGTTCCTGGACTATGTGTTAAGGATAGAGCTTGCTGAACAGCATTCATCACTGGCTACGTCCTCCCAGTGGACTGAATGTGACGAGACGCTTCAAGCTCCCTCTGCCATGCCTTGCCCACAATGATTGACACTATAAGCTGAAATAGACACTTTGCTGATTTTTGTCAATTATTTTGTCCCAGAAACATAAAGGTAACTAATATGCAGCTCTACCCAGCTCCTCCCACATAAACATAAAGTTAAAAGAGGCTAAAAATTCAAGTTTTATTATAATTAATAAGTTTTTTAAGGATGACTTAAATGCACTTCCTGAATTCTTGTGTAGGTCAAATAAAGGCCTCCAGCCTTTCAAGCTTAGCATTGAGATTCTCTTATTAATTCATGTAGATTTTATATATACATATATGTATACTAGCACATATAACCAAGTACAATAATGATATGATTATACAGTTAAATACATGCATGCATATTCTATACATATATACATATGTGTACATAATTTGGAGTGAGACAAGAAGAAAAAGCCCATTCAGAGTGGCTGTCATGGGTGGTAAATATTGAGTACATGTATGTCATTATTATGACACACAGCTAAGGTTGAACAATAAAGTGAAAAAATGAGTCCAGATGGGACTAGGCTCCAAAAGCTGGGATTAAGGTATGGGTATGGGTTCATGGCAGTTCTAGGAACTTCTATCACAGGGGACATAAAATCATGCTTCATAATTAACAGGGCTTTTCTCCTGTGGCTGTTTCTCTCTCCCTTACTATCAGGAAAAAAAAAATCTTTCCAGTAGATTTGAGGTTTACTACATGATAGGGAATTCCTACCTGGTATTAAAAATCTAGTCAAAGCCTATGACTGAGGAGATCATATGCCCTGGGAGGAAAGCTATTCCTGATGTTTGGTAAAATGGACATGTGCCTATCAAGTGTTCCTCTAAATATTTAAGCTTATACCCATAGATCAATGCTGTTCTCATCTTTGGTTAGAGAAGTTTCTTTTTGCTGTTGGTGGTGACTACTGAGGAGACTGAAAACGTGTCAGTGTTCCACACTAGCTGAGATCTACATCACCCCCTCCAAGGCTGACTTAAGATCACAGAAGAAAGGGCTCAGAGAACACAGGAGCCAGAGAATGTGGAGAAGAGCTGTTGGCCTAGATGACATGGCAGTTGCTGCCATAATGTAATGCATAATGCAACAGTTGTTACCTGTGCAAGAGACGCAAGTTTCCTGGGCCTTTCAATGTTCCATTATTGATGGTGGAAGAAAAAAAAATACCCAAGGCATCAAAATAGAAGAGGAGTTAGTGAGCTAGCAAACTTTCATTGGAAGGGGGTTGGGAAAGGTAAAAGTAGGGGATTATAGCCCAAACACAATATATATGTGTATGAAAATTGTTGGTAAAAATTAAAAAAAACATATATCCAGTTATTAAAGTTGAAATTATATGTAAGAATATCTTTCCAGTGATAAAATTCAAATTTCCCAAAGAGGGTCTCAGTTAATAAGGAACCAAAGAGTCTGACAGGGGCTTCTGTTAGGACATATCTTGACCTATAATTAGACCCACTGTGGTTCAAGTGACCTGATATAGTCCAGTGGAAAATGGTCAGGGAGGTGGGATTCCATCAGGTCACACCTGGGTTCATGAGAATCAGGCTGTGCATGGAGCATTTCCCTGAGATCTACATCAGGGCGCAGCAGACTATGCTTATCTCTTCTAGCTCACACAGACATCCTTTCTACTGCCCTGTCGAATGAGTTCCTGTGGAAAAGCTCAGTGAACATCAGGATTTTCTATATGGATGCAAGAAGGAATAGATAGCATCAGGCTATGAGAAAAGGAAATGACCACTTCTGAAATTGGCCTTGAAGTCCTTGGCAGCTAAAGCAAAAAGAAATAAAGAAAATGAGTCAGTTGGATTCAATATTTCAAATTTCTGGCAAGTGAAGATATGCAGATCCATCTACACAGCCATAAAATTTCCCTCACTGGAACAAAGCCCAAGCAGAAACCTGTCACATGGGTCCCTGAGCAAGGCACCAAACATCACTATCAACTACAGATTTTTCTTTTAAAAAGCACAGTCATGCTGTTTAAATGGATAATTCTTGTATTTATTCTCACTAAAGACTAAGGGATGGATATTGAATTGTGTCCCAGGGCTGTTGCTGAATCCTGCTACTTCAGAACAGCTACGCTGTGCAGTGACAAAGGGAACAGCCAGCAAGATGTGAGTTCAGATCCTCACTGTTACTTTCTGTAAGCTCCAGCAAGGACACAAAAGCCTCCATGTTACTGTATGTGAAAATCATGCACACTGTGTGATCCCTCCATCAGAGGGCCAATATCAAGGTTAAGTGAGATAGTATCCAAGGTTAGAGTCAGCAGCAAGCAGTCTAAAAGGCAGAGACTGGCCTGGAGAAGGTTAGAGGGACACAGTACTTAAACGGAGTCCGCAAAGTAGAACTGAATATAGGGAAAAGTGGAATTTCCCTGCACTGGCAGACAAGCTCTCCACTGATCCAGTGGGAAGCTCTGGTCCTGGATGGTCCTTCACACTCGTTTCAAATCAAGATGAGCCTTTGTATCTCCACATCAGCCAGTCACAGGCTATGGTGGGCTATCTCTGATGACTGGACATAGCCTTTGGGTAAAGACAGCTCTTTCCATGGAGGAGCTCTTCCAATAGGACCCAGTGGAGAAAGACCAACCACTAACATTCCTGGCAGCTAGGGGAATGAGAGCTGTGGTACTTACAGGAGACCAGGATGGTATGCACAAATGTAGGCAAAGTCCTAGACATACTGTGGAATTAACTAATGGGATATATTCTGATTATTATTTAGAATTATGAATGTGGAGGTTTGATGTGAGTATTAGAAGATTTCAATGATAAGAACAGTTTCCTTGGAAGGGCTGTGTTTGAAAGTAGATATAATAAACTAAATGTCTGTATCTCCTCAAAAATTCATATAGCAAAACTTAATTCCCAATGCTATGGTATTTCCAGGTGAAGCATTTTTAAGTCGGTTCAGTTATGAGGCTGGAGTCCTTACAAATGTGATCAGTGCCCTTAAGAAGACCCCAGAAGGCTTCCTTGGCCTCTTTACCATGAGAAAACATGGTAGGAAGATATCCTGCTATGAACCAGAAAGCAAGCCATTGCCAGACATCAGATTTGCTGGAAACTTGATCTTGGATTCAATGATATACAATTCTGTTATTTATAAAGCACACAGGCTATCTTGTATAGTAAATACTATGAATGGACTAAGTTAGAAGGTTATCTTTAACTCTTTGAAAAGACATTATGCAGAGATGTCCAAGTGTTTCAATAGCAGAAGGCA
>PVHP010005767.1:0-63676 GCA_004024765.1 Zapus hudsonius
TGTCCTCTAATGCAAAAGAATTATACACAGGGACAGAAGTAAGTCATATTACTCATTTATTCTAATTTAGTAAATTAGGAAAAGGGGAGATGGATGGGAAATTCTCCCAGTCACCATATGGGAAGTTACAGGGTTCTCCAGCCACCAGTGTGGGGAAAACACGTGTCAGAGAGTTTAACAGAATTTATATTGTTTAGCTAAATAAGCAGAAACAGAAAAGATAAGAGGGAGCTCCCGTCATGAGAAGGAAAGGCTCATGAGGGAAAAAGTCTGGAGCCTGCCCCCCCACCCAATCCAGCCATTAGCTGGGGTGGGGAAGGCCTTGCCATCTAGGAAATTCAGAGATCCTTCTGCAGCCTGGCCATGTGGGGAAAGAGGCCCTCTTCCTCTAGGGAAGTTAATTTAAGTCCTCCCCAGGTGAGTCAGAGAGACAACTGATAGGTTCATATTTGACCAATCAGTTTTAGCACCTAGGTTGTAGCTCTAACTAGACACCACCCACTCAAGGGGAGGAGTGGAAGGGGAGGGGTGGTCCCTGAAGACACCTGACCTGAGAGAGAGAGAGAGAGAGAGAGAGAGAGAGAGAGAAAGAGAGAGAAAGAGAGAGAGAGAACAGATGTTCTTCTGGTGGAGCCTAGAACCCTGTGGTCCCCTGGAGCTGTCCACCTGGGGGGACAGTATCACTTGCCCCAGCCTCTCATGTGGTGTCTCAGATTCACTCAGAGAAGGAGAGTCTGTTATTGGAAGACTGGGGCTCCTACAGGAGCAGGTGAAGAGCCTGAGGCTCATCACAGCCCCATCTGGCAGGAGAGGTCCTTTGAGTCTAAGCTGGGGAGGATGAGCATCCTGAAAGTCATCTGCAGAGATGACGAAGACCTGCAGTCCTGGATGCAGGTGTGGAGGGGCAGGCCCACACTCTAGCCATCACTCCTCACTTCCTCCAGGGGGAGGCTGGGTGTTGAGAGGCCCTAGCCACAGTGTCCTTGCCCACAGCCTGACCTGGGGTGGCCCTTCTCAAGTACAGTGATGATGCCAAGTCATCTCAGTTTCCCTGAGGGTCTGGGGGTCCTGGCAGTAGAAGGATGAAACTGAGCCCTAGGATCCCTGGGCCAGAGCTGGCACCTCCCTGCCCAGCCCTCTCTGTCCTCCTCCCCTAGACTCAAGAAGAACATGGCATGCCAGAGCACAGCAGAGAGCTGGGAGACATCCGGGAAGAAAAAGTCCTTGCCGGGGAGTCCAAGGAGATTGTGATCACCAAGCCCAAGGGCACTTTGGCCAGGCATCAGACTGTACAGGAGGAGGAGGCCGTTGAGGAAGAGCAAGAGGAAGGAGAAGCAGCTGAGGAGGAGGAGGTGGAGGAGGAAGAAAGGGAAGAGCAGTTGGAGGAGGAGCTGTGGGAGCTTCGGGAGGAAGAAGAGGCCCCCAGGAGGACGTACTCCCTGACGGAGTCCTTCGAGGAGGAGCTAATGGCTCAGCTGGAGGAATATGAGCATATGTTGATGGACTTCCAGAGTGAGCTAGAGCTCACCAAGGCCAGATACTCCCTTGCCACAGGTAGGAGCTGCGTGGGGCATCACGAATCAGTGGGCAGGAGGCATGGAGCCTTCAGGGAAGGTGGCCCGGGTTCCAGTTCTCCCTCATTGGCTTGCTCTGTCTGTCCCCTCCCTTGCTGACACAGGGGCCATCACATCTTTACAACGACAAGTGGATTTTCAAGAATCTCAGCTGCGCAAGGTCAACAAGGAGAATGAGATGCTGAGAAAGGAGCTCCGGGAGCGCAAACAGCAGCTGCAGGCAATGAGCGAAAAGGTGGCCGTGTGTTCAGAGTGCCACTGGTTGGCATGGCCTGCAGGCTCTCCTAGCCCAGCAGCTCAGCTCCAGGGCCTGTCCATCCTACTGATGGAGACTCTGAGCTCGGGGCATCAGCTGATGGCAGCAGGCTTAGAATTCCCACTTGGGTCTGGGCGAGTCCACAGTCCGTGTGCTCAGCCCCAGCCTTGCTGCCCTTTGGAGTGCATATCCCTTCAGGCCACAGTGACCTTGGTCACTTTTTGAGTATGTCCTGGCCCCTGAGTCCCAAGGATGAACTTAGGATGTTCAGCTACTAAGCCCACACTTGCTTTTGTTAAGTGTTTTCAGTGTTTATTTTATCCAAGTTACACATGTTCATCTCTTATAGAATCAACTTGTTCCACAAGGTCCTACCTCCCTCGTGCCTCTCCCAAGGCAACTGCTTCTAACTTTTCTAGCAAATTCTTTAGGAATTTCCATTATAACAATTTATAATGTCCCTTATAGTCTTCTGTATAACATCACCTAATGTCTTCTTCTTACCCCATTTTCTTCCATGGCACATTCCCCCCATCCTTCAGTCTCCCAACACCCTCCTCTTACCGTGTCATTGAGATCAACATTGACGGACACCATTAGAGAAGTTATTTTAGCATGTGTGAAGAATTTTTACTAAGCAATGGCCCCAGCTTTAACCCTCTGCATCCCACCTCCTCTGTTTCTTGATCTGCTCCTTGATTGGTGGAGCGTGCCCTCCAGAAGCTTCTCCAGAAAGGATCCATACGTGCAAGGATTTGGGGAACACACTGTCTGCAAATGTCTTTATTGTAACATTGATATCATTTTGGTTGACCACATGTCACAGTCAGCCACATGCTGCTGGGATGATCCTCCAAACCAGGCACAGTTATGGGAAGAAAGGATTTATTGAAGCTATAGATCCAGGGAAAGTTCAATAATAGTGAAAGAGACTGCCCCAAGCAGAGAGAGAAGCCATCACCACCAACACACACACACACACACACATACACACACACACACACACACACACACACACACGCAAAACAGAAGATTTTCTCCCTCTTTATATAGCCTTAGGAAATCCCAAACTTAATGGCTTCCTAAGTCTCTGGAATTTCCTTCCTGAACTGCCCTCCCAGGAAGGGATGTGCATTTCTAGCTTCCCTGCACTTCTTTACATCCTTCCCCCTACTGAGAGGGCTGCCTTCCTAGGAACAACCTTAGAGAGCCACCCAAGATAATTAAAAAGATCAAGTTAACAAAAAAACCTAACCATCACACCAAAGAATACCAGTTTAGAAGACATTATCCCACAGCTTTGCAAAGGTGATATTCTGTTATGAAGGTGAAGGTATTACTTCTGTGTTTTGTTTGTTTGTTTGTTTGTTTTTTCTTGTTTTGTTTTTCGAGGTAGGGTCTCACTCTAGCCCAAGATGAAACTCACTCCCAGGTGGCCTTGAACTCATGGTGATCCTCCTACCTCTGCCCTCCTAAGTGCTGGGATTAAAGGCTTGCGCCACCACGCCTGGCTCAAGGTATTGCTTCTATTGCCCTACAGCCTCCAGGGTTGCTGGTGGGAAGTCCAAGGTCATCCCAAGTCTTATTTTTTCCTGTGGTGTGGCTCTTGCAGGTTATTCCTGTTTGGAAAGTTGTGAGATACTGTCATTGTCCCACATGCCCTGAAACCTCTCTCAGCAGTGTGTGTGTGTGTGTGTGTGTGTGTGTGTGTGTGTGTGTGTGTGTGTGTACATATGTGAAGCATGTGAAGGGAGGCTAGAGGAGAACATGGGGTGTTCTCTTATTACTTTTCTGCCTTATTTCTTTAAAGTGGAGTCTCTCACTGAGCCTGGAGGTGCCATTTTGTTGTCAGACTAGCTGATCCTAGTGATTCTCTTGTCTCCTGCTCAACAGTAGGGTTACAGGAGTGTATAGCCATGCCTGGTTTTTGTGTGTGTCCTGGAAATCAAATTTAGGTCTTCATGCGTGCACAGCAAGGCTCTTACCCACTCAACAATTTTTCCAGCCCCGTAGGGCCTTATTGATTCAGGGAACTAGTGTTACATTTGTTCTCTGATTGCATTGCTGCTCACTTCCTCCTCTCATTTCTCTGAAGTTCCTCCTAGGGTGTCAATTATTTGGGTTGGACCTTATTTCTGGTTCTTCCTTTTTAAAAAAATATTTTTTATTTATTTTAGAGAGAGACAAGACAGAAAGAGGAGAGAGAGAGAGAGAGAGAGAGAGAGAGAGAGAGAGAGAGAGAGAATGGGTGTACCAGGAACCTCCTACCACTGCAAACTCCAGGTGCATAGACCACTTTGTGCAACTGGCTTAACATAGGCACTGGGGCTCAAACCCAGGCCATCAGGCTTTGTAAGCAAGTGCTTTAACCATTGAGCCATCTCACCAGCCCATGGTTCTTCCTTTCTTCCCACTGCCCATGTCCTCTTCTCATGAGTTTCCTCAGCTTTATAGCAGCCCTGCTCTTGAGTTTTAAGTTACTGTAACATTCTGAATATCCACCATCTCTTTTCTGTTCCCAGAAGGTTCCTGTCTTATAGTAGCAGTTTCCTCTCCCCCCAAGACAGACACATTGAATCTGGTTTTCTTTTTTTCTTCCTTTCTTCTTTTGAGACAAGGTCTAGCTCTGTATCCCTCGCTGACCTGGAGCTCACGGGGATCCTTCTGCCTTCAGCTCCTGCCTGCTGGAATCTCAGAATAGCTGTTGTTTCCCTGTCTTGCTCTTCCACGTCCTACAAGCTCCGTTTCCCATTTGTTTTGACTATATCGTTCATGCATGACTTTAACTTCACAGCTTACCTGAAATCACCAGTACACAGGTGATCACCCTTGGAAGATAGATTTTTTTTTTTTGGTTTGGTCAGATTCCTTTGAAAGCTGGTGGGAAACTTCAAGTGTGCCTTGCCTGTCAGGTAAGGCCCCAGTGATGGGGTTCTCAGCCTGGCGAGGGAGAAATCTGGCAGAAGGTGCCCACATTCAGCTAACACACACACACACAGAGGGGGTAAGGGGGAGGATGGCAATTCCGGGCCTGAGACCAGATGTTCTCTGCCAACATGGACAAGGTGCCGGTGTCTCACAGGTCAAGGCTGGGGTTTCTGGAACAGCTGGCCACTAATCCTCCATGTGGAGAAAAACCCAGCACTGCCCCTTTCTGCCACTTCTAGGAACTCAAGTCCCCCTACAGCCATCTTAGAATCTGGCTTTCTTCAGTCATCAGTCAGTGGACATCACACCATACTCTGCCCCTCCCTGCCTTGATAGGGAGACCTCTGGCTGGAGAGGCAGGTGGGGTGCTGGGGCTCCACTTGTTCTTGTCCTGACCCCGCTGTCTGCTTTGTAGTTCTCTAACCTTCAGGAGGACAAGAAGCACCAAGAGATGATGGGGTTCATTGAGAAGGACAACCTTGCCCTCCGACAGGTGACAGCCTAGGAAGCACTGAAGGGTGGGCTGGGATGTGGTGATGGACAAGGTGAGTCCGGAGTGTCTTCACAGCTGAGCTGGGTCTCGGGTAACACCACATTTAACAAGCCCACACAAGGGCGGTGTCTCATAGGTAGGCTGGGGAGGAGTGTGTTGCCTCTGTCTTTTGGGGGAGAGTAGCTTGTCACATGGCTACTGCTTGCTCTGCCCTCTCTGGCTCTCCCCAGCAAGTGTCAGATCTGAAGACTGAGCTTGCTAAGCAAGAGCTCACCATCACGGAGCTGAGCACCAAGGTCAGCAAACTACAGGAGCAGGTTGAGCTCGCTGAGAACCACTTGCAGCGGCGGAAGCAGCTCCATGAAGATCTGCAGAGCAGGAACGAGATGATCCAGCATGCCGAGCAGCAGGCCCGTGTGGCCCTGGAGAGCTCTCAGTCCAGGGTATGCCAGACCCTGTCCCCCTGAGGGCCTCGGCCCATGACCACCAGTGCCCTTGCCCAATGCCTACCTAGCAAATGGGGATTCCAGCTAAGCATCCCATATGGAGTTGATGCTCAAGAAATGGTAGGGGAGGGAGTGAGGGTGCATGGAACATTCTGGAACCTTGGTCAGTGGTCACAGCAAGAAGAATCACAATAGGCAAGGACTAGCCTTGTTTATGGAGAAAGTGAGTCTTGGGTTGGGTGATAAGGTACAGAGGACTTGGGTAGCTAGCCAAGAAGAAAGTGAAATGCCAGGTATGGTGGTGTGTGCTTGTAATCCATGGGGCTCAGAGGCCAGCCAGTTGAAACTACTTGGTGAGTGTTCCAAGCCAGTGAGAGATCCTGTGTCAATAAAAGGTGGCTGGCACCTGAGGAACAACACTAGAGGTTGTTCTAGGGTCTCTACACAGTGCACAAAAACACACTTGCACCTTCCCACACAAGAGCACACACACACCCTGTTCAGGGCCTGGGAACTTGGAGCATTCCTGCTATCACTTATATACCTTCCCAACAGGAAGATCAGTCCCATAAGCAGCAGTAGGCAATGCCAGCCCTCTTGGCTCTCTTTTCCTGAATAGTCAATGGGATCTGGACCTGGAGGGCAAGGACCTGGTGTTGAGCTTGTAGCCATGATTTTTTTTTGGGGGGAGGTCTCTGTCTGAGAGTGGCTAGAGTATAGATGGGAAGAGTTTACTCTGGGTTTTCCTGGGGTCATATTAGCTTGCTCCAGGCACCAGCTGGGTGCCCAGGGGCCAACAGCACACTCAGACCATCCTATTTGCTTTCCACAGTGTATCCCCAAGGGCCAGGAGGAGAGGGCTGACTGGAGAAAGGAGGTCTAGGGGTTTTGTGCACCTGTGTACCATTCATTCATGGTGAGCAAGTGTTCTGCTGCTGAGAAGCACCCTCGGCCCTTAAAACCAAGCATGGGGAATGTAGCTCAGTGTAGATCACTTGCCTACCATGTGTGAGGGCCTAGGCTGACGTTTCAAATATTTCATTTATTTGTGAAGAGAGGGAGAGGGAGGAAGGAAGGGAGAGAGAGAGGAAGAGAGAGAGAAGAAAGGGGGAAGAAAGAGTGAGAATAAATATGAATGAATCAGCATGCCAGGGCCTCTGGAAAACCCCAGACACATGCACTACTTTTGCACATCTGGCTTTATGTGGGTGCTGGGGAATTGAACCCAGGTCATCAGGCTTTGCAAGCAAGCACCTTTAACCACTAAGCCATCTCCCCAGCCCCTACTTTTCCAATTTAAATGGTTAAGCCTTTGAGCTTTGATGCTAGGCAACCCAGGGCCTGGGATTTGGCCTTGTACCTTTTAGCTCTCAGACAAGTCAGATGACCTCTGAGTCTGTTTCCAACTCCTAAAGCAAGCAGGGGCAAGATGTGGCTTCCTGGCCTTAGGACTTAATTGTGGCAGCATTAGACATCTATCTTTCTCAACATCGATGAATGATGATGCCCACTTTGCCCGCAGCTTGAGAGACTACGAAATAAGATCATTCAAGCTGCCTTCAACGTCATCGGGAATAAGAACTTGACCACTGAGATCACAGACAACCTCATCCTAGAAGCCCTGCAGGTGCACCTGCTCACCGTCTCTGCATCCTGGGGTGGGGGGTGCGTCGTGAGAGCCCCCAGTACACAGCATGCACCTGAAGGCAGAGGGGAGGTCAGAGTTGGATTCAGAGGACGTGGGTCTCACCCTCGCTGTGTCACCTGTGCTCTGTGATTCCAGGACTTCTCCCTTCTCTCTGCTCAGGCAGAGAGGACCATCCCTACGGATGGCCATGGCCTGGAACTGGACAGTCTGAGCTTCTCAGCCTAAAGGGGAAGGGGTACTCAGTGACCACCAGCTACCTGGAGAGGGACAAGTTGGAGGTTCTCTGCCTAGCTCAGGCCCCCTTAGTGAAGGAGCTCCCACTGTGGAAGCTTCTGGGCTAGGGCCCTGGAATGCCACAGACCCCTTACCTACCCCTGGCTCAGCCTTGCCAGCTCATATGGAGCAGGGTTCTCCAAGCAGTGACCTCAGAGGGGAAGGATGCTGCCCCAGAAACAATGCAGTAACAGTGGACAGGAGTGATCCCCCCTACTGCTCCATGAAAATCTGTGCATCACCCCAGTCTCATAGGGTCTTCCCTCTGTATTGGAGGCTGGGGTGCTAACAGAGCCTGGGGGTCACCAAGCACCTAGGCAGCTCTGGGTAGGACCATTTGCCGTGTTTTGACAGCAGTCACTTCTGAGATGCTACCCAGTGGGGCCAGCATGCATAGGCATTTTCCTTTGGCCTCAGAGGGTTGGACCTGGCCAGTGCCACCTCTGCAGAGCAGGAACCAGGGGATCAGTATGTAGTCTTTTGCCTGATGGTAGGGAGGGGAAAGGAGAGAAGAGCAGACAGGAGCAGCCAGAGTAGATGCCCATCTCCTGTGCCTCTGCTTGGAGAGTAGGACTTCAAAGGACAAAGCAGATGGGCTCCTGGTCTCCAAGTGTCTGGGGACTCCTCTGAGTCCTAAGGTGATGGAAGGAGAGGACTGAGTGCAGGTCAGGGGTGGCATATGTCTCCTCTCACCCCTGCCTCCAGTGACGTCATCCTGGAGCCCCTATAGCAGCCATGGCGAGAATATTTACACCACAGGAACCATGGTTTGCTTCTGGGCAGGGCTTTTCGCTGTTGTTTTAATATTTGCTTGAAATCCACTGCTGTGGCAAGTCCTTCCAGGGAGGAGGAAGGGAGGGTGTCTTGGCAGCCAGCATGGCCTGGGTAGGTGGGCTTCATGGCCACAGGAGGGAGTTGAGGAGGAGGCCCAGCGGTTGCATTTCTTGTCTAGAGAATCATCACCGAGAGAGCCGACTTCTACAATCAGCTGAAGCAGAAAGGTGTGAAAGTGCCCTCACTGCAGCAGTCAGACATCTCCCTGCCCAGCAAGTCCAAGAAGGTAACCAAGTAGGACCAGCAGGGACCCAGGATGCAGCCAGGACCCACAGTGGAAGACACCCTGTGCATCCCGCTCTGTGAAACAATTAAACTCTGATGTTGGAAAGGTCGCATGTTTCCTGGTATCCACAGGGCCTCATTTTCTGCTGCCTGAGCTACTGGGGACACCTCACCCCCATTCCACAACTCCTTCCCTGTGGCTAGGAGCTTCTTTTCTGGGGAGAACCACACTGAACAAACAGGGTCCACCGTAAAGGCCAAAGGTTGGACCCCCTATCTGGCTTCACCCTGTGTGCACACATCTCAGCCGGGGACCAGCGCTGGATCATGTCCTTGTGGGACCCCTTAGGCAGAAGGGACAACGGCGGGGTGACTGGACCACTCTTTCCAATCCTCTGCCTCGGACACCTGAGTTCAGGACAATTTGACCACGAACACGCGCGTCCTCCACCTACACCTGTGCCCAGGAGGACGGTCTCCCGGATGTGTCCCTCGGTCTCGGGAGGGTGGTGGTGGAGAGGGACGATCTCGCGGATCTGAGCTGAGGACTGGGACCCAGCGGAGCCTGCTTTGCGCTCCAGCGAGGATGGGGCGCCCTCTGCAGGCCGCGGCGGACTCAGGCCTGGCCATCGCGCCCCGCCCCTAACCCCAACCCCGCCCCTTCCGGATCACCCTGCCCCGCCCCCGTCCACCCCAGTCCATAGGAGAGCAGACGCGTCCCTGGCGCGCGCGCGGCGGCTGGGCGAGGGGCGCAGGTGAGACGTGCGCAGGGGCTGCGTACTCCCCCATTTCCAAGGCCAGGGACCCCCTGACCCGAGAATTCCCAGGACAGAGCTCTGGGCCTTACAGCCAAGGGGCTATCAGCCCAGCTCCTCTTCGTTTCCCTCCCCTAGCCGGCCACTCCTCACCTTTCCTAAGACCCGAGGCACCCATCCTGCCTCCCGGCCTGTCCCGACAGCTCAGGGGAAGGTGGGACCCACTGACTGGACGCTGACCTCCCTTTCTGGGCCTCAGAGGCTTCAGCCCCGCCAAGACTCGCCTGTGTAAGTTGGGGTCTTCAGAGGTGTTCTGGGACTAACGGGTCTAAGTTGAGCATCGAGGTGTGGAGGACCCCTGTGCTCACCCCCTTCCCAGAAAGGGTGGGGCTCCCTTTGGCTCCTGGGCGTGAAGGGGTTCCTGGTAGGCCCTTCTGCTGTGCCTGCCTGTGGTTATTGGATAGACCAGGATGAGGGAACCCTGGTGGGCCCGCTCGAGGCACTCACCGGCATCTAGTGGCCTGTCCAGCTTCCAGGGACCTCGGAACCACACATATGCTGCATTAGGTGGCACATAACAGGGTCCCACTGCCCCAAACTTGGGAAGACTCTCCTCGCACACCCTTGAAGCTTGCAGGTGGACAGTTCATGGTGTGGACCGAGACAGTCCTGTCGGTCCACTAGTAGACATCTAGGCGGCGCCTGCAGCTCCAGCCATCACGCCGAGGCGGGAGCATCACGTAGTATCCGGAAAGCTCCACCTTTCCCCTTGCTGAGTACTTTGCCCACAGTTGGTGAAATGGGATGAGGGGATCAGGGGCATTACACAAGATTTAGGTTCTGCCCACCAGGAGAGAGGCACTGAGTCTTGGCTAGGCAGTGCCCGGTGCCTCTCAACCCAACACTCTTGGGAAACAACCCACATTCCAGTGACACTTGGGTCTCCCAAGGCCTGAGTGTCAGCCACAGGCTCCACTAAAGTGACACCTTCTCCCCCTGCCCCAGCCTGGCATCAGAGAAAGGGTGGACGCAGAAAGCAGGAGTCTATGGCCTGTTGTTCTGAGTTTCCAGCTTGGGTTCCTGAAGGTCAGTGGCCTGCTGTGCCTCCAGGCCACCGTGTATGGATTATCTAGAACAAACTGCCTCCCACTGCTGCCAGGAGCCTGAGGTCTGGGGCTGGATGCCACAAAGGAACACTGGGTACCTGCAGACCCGCAGCTCACAGCTTGCCCTCTTAGGTAAACAGGTCCCAGGAGCAGTCAGAGTGGAGATGCTTAGGTGAGTTTGGTGCAGGTCTGCAGACAGGAAAGAGAGACAAGGCCTGACAGCCACGTTGTCAATGTAATTTCCCTTTGCACCTCCTCTGCTGCTGGGGTGCCCGGACCAGGCAGGAGTTAGTCTAGTGATGGGGCTACTGCTGCTCTGGGCATCCATTCTCCAGTCTCCGTGACCTCCTGGACCCTCAGAGGCAGCAGGTGGAGGAGGGGCCAACAGCTGCTACAGTCCCAGGGCAGGGCGGGCAGGACCTCCTCCCTGGCCTGCCAGACTGGCCGTACCAGCCACCAGCCACTGCTCATCCCTCCTTCTCCCTTGCCAGCCTCTGCAGAGGGCTGCTCGGGACCTTATCTGTAGGGCTGGGGAGGAAGACAGTTATCAGGGGCCCTGGCAGCCAGGCTTTCCTGGCCCCTGCTGCTGGCCGATAAATGCCCCGAACAGGGAGGAGAGGAGGCCCCAATTGGAAACGCAGTCACTCACATTCCTGAGGTCAGGGCTGGGCTGGAATTCCTGCTTGGCCTTGTCCTCCTCAGTGACCCTGGGCTAGTTACTTAACCACCCTGGAAAGTCTGAGGAGACAATCACCTGTGTCCTATTCCCTCCCTCCAGCCAGCCACCCCCCCCAACAGAGGCTGTGCTGACACCTGCCTCATCTCCTGAAGCATGCAGTCCACTGAGAGCGGCGTTCACTACAGCAGGTGGGAGGACAGCAACCGCGATGAAGTCAGTATGGCCGCCATGTCTGGCACAGAGGAACCCTCATGCTGTAAGAGGTGAGGGTCTGACAGGCCAGTTGCCCCCTCTGCCTTTTACACCTGCAGGGCCCAGCCAGGTACCCACGGCTCTGCATTCTCAAGAGCCTGGCCTCCCAACTCCAGTGGAGCACAAGGCCTCTTCCTGCACCTCCTTCTCCCTACCGAACCCCCACAGCCCACTCAGGACCTCTCCTGTAGTCTGGGCCTGGGCTCACCTGGCGGCTCTCCCCCTAGGATCTCCCAGAAGCTGTGCACGGGCAAGCTGGGGATCGCCATGAAGGTGCTGGGAGGAGTGGCCTTCTTCTGGATCACCTTCATCTTGGGCTACGTTACTGGTTACTATGTGCACAAGTGTAAATAAAGTGCCCAACCACATTGGGGCTAGTGCACAGGCTTGAGGCACAGGGCTGGAGCAACACCTGTATACATTCCCCTCCATGTACAGATCATCTACCCATGGTCACTCCTCCACAGACCTCGGGCACACAGATTTCAATGTGCCTGGTCTTTACTGGGCACACAAGAGCACAAAACCCCGCATACCCAGCACACCCTGGCGGAAACCGCCACCTAGAGCACATGCTGGAGACAGCCCTGCCCCAGTAGGCTAAAGGACAACCCCGGGTGCCCAAAGCCCCCTGGCCACACGAGGCAATGCTTTCTAGCTCAGGACCTTCACTAGCAGATAGGGATAGGGGGGTGCTCCTTGCAGACAGTCCTAGGGGCTCCCACGGGTCTGTCGTGTATCCATCCCTTCCCAGGAGACAGAGATGACCTCGTGTATCCTGTGCACAGCATAGAAGGGCCTCCTCATCCCAAGCCTACCACCGTGCTTAGCAAGAGCTTGGCTCTCCTGGGGCTGCTTGCCTCAGGGATGGCTCTGTAGGATGGGGGCTGGGTGCCCTGCTCCCCCAGGCTCTCCTTGCTGAGCCTGCAGACCAAAGGATCACTGACCATCTACTGAAAGGTCAGTGGATGACTGGTCCCTCTGGTGTTGCCCTAGTTGCCCAGCCAGGCATGACTTGAGTTCTGTCCGTCCACAGCTCGTTTGGCTCTTAGAATCTGCTTCACTGGCTGGGCCCTCTCCTAACAGATAGGCCTGAGAGTCAGGATGTCACAGCCTCTTGATTATCTCAGGACAAGGCCTTGGATACTTGGGGGTTACTGCAGCTGCTTAGGGACTTTATTCCCATAGTCCCTGTGTGGGGCCTATTCTCTGAGCCACACCTTGGCCCTGGTATGTTCCAGACCTGGGGGCCCTTGCCAGACACATCCCCAAGGAAAATGGAATGCATCAACTGAAGGCTAGCACTAGGGCAGCTGCTGCCCTTGGGCACAGAGGGTGAGCTATACAGCAGGTCTGGGGGCCAGAAGGCTGATTCTGGGCTGCCCCCACAATGGGAGGCCCCTCCCTCTTGCCCTCACCACATTGACTAATAAACTGAAGGGCATGGCCCAGCTCCTCAGGGAGGGCAGAGGTACCTGAGGAGTGGGTGGGGCTGTCCTGGGCTTCAGGCAACGAAGAATTTAGTCTTCCTAGTTGGTCTGTCGTGAAAGCCTAGACACACCCTTCTCCAGCCACCAGAAGGATAGGGGCAGAGTAGTTGAACCCCTTCCCTGAGCCATTGCATATGGACGCTCTGTGGGGAGAAGAGCGGGGCTGAGCCCACCCCTTTACACAGTGTCTTCAGCCTGCACCTTCGAAGAGCTACCCAAGGCCCTGAGGCACTCCTGTGGTCCACCCCCCAGGTGTCTCTATGACTCCAACGCCATGCTCCCCTGGAGGTCCCAAGCTAGGAGGGGATGGATGATGGAGACAGTTTCCTGTGAGCCACTGAGGGACCAGAGGGGACTTGGTGGAGACTCCTGCACAGGCCCAGAGTGCTCACCAGGCTGCTGCGCTGGTGAGATGCTTCTCAAGTGCTTTTATTTGAGCTGGATGGGCAAAGGAAAAAAAAAAGCCCCAGAGGCTTTCTGCCTGCTTCTGTTAAAACAGTTCCAAATCTCAACCTCACTCCTGCTGTGTCAGAAGAGAGGACAGCAGCACCAAGTCCAGTCTGGAGGCCACAGGGAAGCTCCACCCTCTGCTGCAGCTACAACTGTCCATGGTCACCAAGCAGCTGGCCCTGCCTCATAAAACTCTGGAAACCCCTTCATTTTCACACACACACACATCACCACCAGGGGCTAGGGTGGTGCTGGTTCTGACCACAAAGGGTTCTTGCATAGGTGACTCCCCCCCCAAAAATATCACTTTCTAAACAATGCAAAAATGATCCATTGAGATCAAAGGCCACCAAGTAAGACGGTGTGAAAGTAAAAGATGACTGTCCCGCCACTAGACAGTAAGGCCTGTGTCCCCAAGGATTGTCTGCAGCTGCCGGGTCCTTGGGAGCAAAGACACGTGTGCAGCAGGACAACCAACCTGGAAGCCCGTGTAGGGACCACTTACTGGCCACCAGCAGTCCACAAACTCACTGAAGCCACATGCCTACCTAGGGTTGGGCAGGATCGCCTGCTCTGGCCAGGGGGTGGACATACCAATGATGACCAGCCAAAATTATTCCTATCCCTTGGCCCAGCTGTGGGAGGTGGGAGCTGCTACCGCCTTTAGATTGGGGCCACTCGCCTGGAAGACTCTGCAAGCATTCTGATACAAACTCAGCCAGCACCAACTGTCATATAAGGTCGCATGAAGACTTGTTTTGTAGAAAATGACACAAGGTGACATAAAAATGCTACATTGTAGAGAAATGGCCAGAACTCAGTAAGATGCAGTTTACCCCTGCACATTCACACATCTCAGCATCTGAGTGACTCGGGGACAGTTAACCACGTCAGTGCTGTGATGAGACGACAGCACTGCGTTATGGTGGACTTGCCTGGAGATGAGGAACTGAATAACTTAACACCACCACACACACCTCCACGAGCCCACCCCTGGTACTCAGGCCTGGACTGTCAGCGAATCACTGTCACGTGGGAAGGGATGGTGACCAAGTCAGCCTTCGATGGGTACACCACCTTCAAGTTCCCCTCCAGGTCCACCACACGGACCTGCTCCACCACCAGGGGGCACTGTCCGTCCTTCCCAGCATTTGGGTTTATTCTGGGATCTGAAGGTTGTACAGAAACTGCATCCGCTTCTGAATCCGAGAGTGAGCCTTCTTCTTTACTTTCTGAAGTGCTTTTGTTCAGTTCTGCCATTTTCTGCAAATGAAAATCATTGTTTAAATTGAGAGATGCGAGGTGGTAACTAGCAAGCAAGAAACAGTTGTGCAAAAGTGGGTGAGAAAACAGTCACCCATTATGGCTGGATTCTCAGGAGATGTGGTACCACTCACCAGAATGAGGGTGTCCATGATGTCTTTACAGATCTGCAGACTAGTGGCACTCGTTACTTCCAAGAACAAGGCACCTGTCGTTTTCTTTATCTTAAAAAGTTGAGATTTCAAAGAAAAATAAAGTTATCAACAGGAGACTCCATCCAGCAACAGAGACATGTATACAGGTGAAAAACCTATAAAAAACCAAGAGCAGGCTGGAGAGATGGCTCGGTGGTTAAGGCGCTTGCCTGCAAAGCCCAACAATCAGGTATGACTCCCCAGTACCCACGTAAAGCCAGATGTACAAAGTGGTGCATGCATCTGGAGTTTGTTTGTAGTGGCTAGATGCCCTGGGCACCCATTCTCCCTCACCTTCTCTCCTCTCTTGCTTGCAAACAAATATAAACAAATATTAAAAAAAAAAAAAAGCAGTAATGGGACAGCCTAGAAGGCATGTCCACGTTTCAGACACGGCCCTACCTTTGTCTTCTCACTGTTGGTGATCGGTGGGAAGGAAATCACATCTCCATCTGCATCCACAAGACAAGGGTAATTCTCTTTCCCATCCAATAAGTGAAGGTATCTGTGTGGAAAGCGGTGCTGATGACCTCAGGCTGCCTATACATGGTCAGTGGCTTACAGAGCAGGATAAGGCTCCACACACAAAGTGCACCATTCAGCACAAGCTGAACACACTCCAGAACCCAAAGATACGTACTGTCCCATGCCTGCACCTGTCCCAAGACCCAGAGTGGGAGCAGACAGAGGAACAGGGCTGTAGGTCTGTAAGAATGGCTAATACCCCTCGTGATGGCCAGCCTGCTTCTGTGAAATGGCACAGCCCCATCCCATAATAGACTGGCTACTCTCCTGAAGGAAGACTGGGCCATCAGCCAGCCCCTCCCTCACTGCTCTGGAAGAAGCTGAGGAGCTGTGGCAGCTTCAGCAGCTCACTGAGGCACAGGTGACTTGTTAAGGGTGTTGTGCTGCCATGCACAGCTCACTCACCTGTGCAGCCCTGACACACTCTGCCTCTTCTTCTGCTTCCTCTGCTCCTCAGCTTCTAGCTGCAGCTGCCGCACCAGCTCCCTGGCTTTAGCTTCTCTCCTTCCCAAGGGCACGATCTGTGGAGAGAAGCCCGTGGACCATGTTAGGATCCTTGCCCCTAGCTCACAGTTCCATCCTCCGGGGCCTGCCTTTGAGCATTAGGGTTCCTGGTCTTCATCTCTAGAGAAGGGGGGGACAAGCAGGCAAGACTTCAGAGCCAGAAGCAAGCCAGCTGAGGCCAGAGCCATGGCATGTCCCATGTGATCAATGTGAAACACTGTGGCTGCCTTTTCAGAAGCTCCCACCCCCAGACCGAGTGGTCAACACTCGAAGGCTTCCGAAGCTGAGCTTCACCAGCCAGGGGCAGCACTGTGATGTCATGGCTTACACTACAGATATTTTATAATTGAAACCAACATGTTTAGTTCAAATTTAGTGAGTAACAAACTAGGGAGCTAGGTCAGTGGGTAAAGTGTCTGCCACTCAAGAATGAGGACCAGAGCTTGGCTCTCTAGTACCCATGTAAAAAGCTCAGTGTGGTGTCAAGTGTCTGTAATTCCAGTGCTGGGGAGGTAGACAGATCCCTGGGCTCACTGAATCAGTAATCTCCAAGTTCAGTGACAGACCTGCCTCAAAGAATAAGGTGGGAAATGAAAGAAAACACCCCATGGATGGCTACACACTGTCCAGAACGGGGGTAGATCCACACACTCTGGGGCCCAGTTTTGGTCTAAGTCCCCTGAGGAAACGCTCAGGCACAGAGAAGGGCAGTGTAGATGGCACCTTGAGGTCCTCAGGTGGCCGAGCCATGTACAGCAGGGGCCCACGCACAGCCTGGAGGTCGTGGGTTGCAATGGTGGCTGCCGTCCTCTTCTCACAGAGGTCATCATGGAGCTTCGTCTACAACAAAAGAGCAATATGAACAGACGTCAGGAAACCCCACTTCATCCCCTGGCACATGGCAGCCTGCAGGACCCTTCCAGCTCTCATCCTCCCCTTCATAGGACAGAACCTCCCTGGCACTGCTCCCTGCCTCCCAGCCGTGTTTTGTGGAGTCAGGCCAGCTAAGCTCTCCTGTCTGTCCACTGGCAGTCTTTCTAATTCTAGAACACAGTATTTGGAACTTCAAAGCACCCATGTTTAACCACAATTTCTGACTGAAAACAAAAGTGCAGCTTGAGAAGAATCACTTGAGCAAATCTCCTTCCACAAGGCTGATCAGAGCTCTGCAGCCAGGGCTGAGGGCTGCATGGCTAAGGGGACACTGCCTGTTTCCTTCCTGGGCTGCAGAGTGAGGCATTGCTTGCACGAGGCTGCACCTCACTCAGCTGAACACAAATTCAGAGAGGCAGGCAGATGTCACAGATAAACAACACATTAGGAGAATAACCTAGCCCAAACCTAAGCAATTCATTCACATAAAACGTGCTGCTAAGAAGCGAGCTTTTTAAACTCTGTGCAGTGACACAGCATCCCATGCACTTGCTGCAGTGACTGGAGAGGCACCGCTCCATCACTGTCACCCATTCTTCCTCGAATGGGGCACCAGTGGTATAGTGAGCATAGCTGCCTTCCTTACTTGAGGCTTACTTGAACTAGAGTCTCTTACTGATCCCGGAGCTTGCCTTTCTATTTTACAAGCCCCACAAGACTGGGGTAACAGACACATGTGGCCATACTCAGCTATTTATATGGGTCCAGGGGGTCAAACTTGAGCAGTCTCTCAGACCTTAGGCCCTTGCATAGGAAGTGCTCTTAATGGCTGAGCCATTTCTCCAACACAAGAAGTGTCAATTTTAACACTGTTACATAAAATGAACTGTGTAACTGTAGAAAGTAAAAAATCTTCCAAATATCACACCCGCAAGAAGTGGCAATAAAGCTACCTCCAGAAAGGAGGGCAAATTGTAAGAGCCAAGTGTGGAGGAGCTGAAGGTACGGATGCCTGAGAAGGGGGAGCAGGGGCCTGGTTCCCCTCAGCAGCCACAGAGAACAGGCGATGAGCTTCCTACACCTGAGCCAGGGCCTGCTGTGCATCCACTGAACTGAGGCTGCCAACTGTCCAGCAGAAGCCCTGCACAGTATCACCTCTGACCTGACTCCTGTCCCAGGACAGTCCCAGCATGCATTGCCCCCAGGTCTGATAGTGGTGTGCCCACCTGGGAGGTGAGGAAGCGTTTGAGCGCATTTCCTGGCTCCAAGTCCATGCCTCTCACAATGGCCCCCACGATGTAGGGGCGTACATCTTTGACCTCTGGGCTCACCCTGACCGTCAGGGGTGCAGGGTTCTCAGAGACGTGCAGGACCTTGAGCAGCAGCCTGGCTGTGTCCACCACCTCGTCCTCTCCTTCACCACTCTCTCGCCGCTGCTTCCGTTCTCGCTTCTTCTTTCGGCCGTCCTCCTTCTCAGAGCCTTCTGTCCGGCCCTTGCCCCGGCTGCCCCGGCCGCCCCCACGCAAGTACTCCAGGATGGACCTGGTCTGGCAGCCACCAACCATCTTCTCCAGGCGCTTGTCTCGAAGTTTGTTTCCCCGGAAGTTGATCTCCTTGAGCTTGGGGCAGTCCGCCAGCTCTGCAGGGATCTCGCTCAGCTGGTTGTTGGAGAGGTCCAGTGTCTGAGGGAGAAGATGAGAATGGTCAGGGAACCTGGGCCTGAGCAGGCAGACCTCAAGCTCCTCTATGGTGGCCCATCCCTGGGAGCCCAGGACAAAACCACATTTTCATAATAAATTTCTTGCTGTAGCCATAACCTCCCCACCTTGACCACAGGACAGCACCAATCAAAAGCTCCTATGACTTTCCATCTCACTACTAATTAATTATAGCTGTGGCAACAATGACAGCAGGCTCTCAGACTAGTCACTAGGCTGGAGGACACAATGTAACCCAGAGAGGTGCCTGGACACAAAATGTGAGCTTGCTTCAGGGATGAGCCAGTACATCTTCTAATTCGAACAGGTTCCCCCAATGGGACCCAGTTATTTCTTTGAATTAAATGAGCAAAATAAGAACACTGGGGCTGGAGAAATGGCTCAACGGTTAAAAGTGTTTGCCTGCAAAGCCCAACGGCCAGGGTTAAACTCTCGAGTACCTACATAAAGCCAGATGCACAAAGTGGTGCGTGCATCTGGAGTTCACCTACACTAACTGAGGCCCTGGCACGCCCTTTCTCATTCTCTTTGCTTATAAATAGAAATTTTTAAAAAAAGAACGAGAATGAACACAGCATTGCTCTCTCCACACTGGAGTACAAAATCCCCAGTGGCACACTGCCATGTCACTACTCATTTCAGGAGGGAGGGGAGGAGGTCTGGGAGGGCCACTGTGTCCATGCCGGACACTCATGTAACCCCTCTGGTGCTGACCAAGGCTGCTGCTGTGGACATGTGAGAGCACACAGCCCCTGCACCTTCATGGCATGTTTTTCTTAGAGCCTGGTGGTGGAGGCCACATCTGTCCTGCACTTCTCTTTCCTGATCAGTACTCTGTTCCAGCATGCCTGGCTTAGCAGCAGTCTTGGTAGCTATGGATAAACACATTTTCCTCAGGTCTACTGGAGAATTCTGGCTGGCCCTGCTCTTTGCTAACTGATGCCCAGACCTGACCTTTGGGGAGAGCCAGAGGGAGGACTTCAGCCACCATGAGCGTGACACATTGCCTCTGCACCAGACTCAGGACATACAGGTGCTATGAAACAAACTGTCAGGCATGGTCTGTGAGATGGCTGGGGCAGGGGCAGGGAGGTGGGAAGCAGTGAAAGATTTCACCTGGATAACAAAGAGGAGAGGCTCTGACACCATCTTCTCTGTAGGGTGGGACTTCCCAACCTTACCAAGCTGCCAGAGGCCGGAGGACCGAGTGGGAAGGAGACAGCTAGGCATGGGGCTGATCTGTACATGCTGCCAGAGGCAGAGCAGAATCCATAAGGAAACGGACAGTTGGGAAGCCAAACAGGAAAGAAGAGTGGGAGCATGTGCCCATCCAGAGAGCAGGAAGAGTCTAGAAAGCAACCAGGCTAATGGGTAAGAATGCATGGCCAGCTCATGCATGCAGGTGCCTCCTGGAGGGAGGCTGAGATGTTAACCTGAGAGGCTCGGTGTTAGAGCCAGCTGAACACTGAAACCAGGCACAGCTTAGGGAAGGGATGTATTCAGGGGGAAGAAGTTCCATCAGCGGTGGAAGAAGCTGCTTCCACACATCCAAGCAGAGAAACTGCAGCAGCACAGCACACACACCAAAAAGCAGCAAGCAGCAGGGACCCAGCAGAGCTCAGACTGTGCTGACACCTTAGGGCTGGAAATCAGATTTTCACCCAAACACTCCTTAGAGCAGGACCCCAAGATCTGCGCCCCCCCCCCATATACCTTCCAACCAGGGGCTGAAGAGATCCAAGTTACAAGCTTTAACAAAACACCTGAGTCCATGGGGGCCATGCTGTCAAACTAGCAGTCTGTCCAACAGAACCTTCGCTGTGGGTACAGCATCCCTTATCCAAATGTGCTTCGGATTGTGTAATATTCTCATGCATGTAACGAGGCACCCTGGGGAATAGAACCCAGGTCTGAACACTAGTCATTTATATTTCATTCACATGCAGTCCAAGCTCATGCCATTTTAGTGCAGCCGAGTTCTGACTGTGCCTCGTCTGATGTCCCGCCACCTGGAGGCCCAGTTTACAATTACATACCACAAAACTAGACTGGTCTTGACCAGCTTCCGACCAGTCAAGCCAAGTTGTTAGAACTTATTACTTGAGAGGGAGGGGGAGGGAGAGAAAGCACAGGCACACCAGGGCCTCCTGCCACTGCCAACCAACTCCAGACGCATTCGCCACATTGTGGATCTGGCTTTACGTGGGTATTGGGGAATCCAATCTGGGCCAGGCTTTACAAGCAAGTGCTTTTAACCAGTGAGCCATCTCTCCAGCCCGGGTTCTTTCTTGGCTCACTTAATTAAAAAGAAATGGCTGGGTCCCATCTGGGGAACCTGTTGGGTTTGGAAGAAGTACTGGTTTGTCCCTGCAAATGAACTCCAGATGCACGCCCCACTTGGTGCAGCTGGCTTTCCGTGGGTGCTGGGAAATCCTGGCCGTCACGGTTTGCAAGCAGGCGCCTTTAAGCCAACTCTACAGGCCCACAAGTGTCTCCAAAGTGTCACTTGTCCGGAGGCGCTGGAACGTGCTGCTCCAGGAGGGAAGGGGAGCAGGTAGGGACGGACCGGCTTCCGAGGCGGTGGCCCCGGCCTGGCGCCCGGCGGGAACCCGGGGCTCCCTCCCGCCCGCGGCCCCCGCCGACCTTGAGCGAGGCCAGGTGCGCGACGTCGGGGCTGAGTTCCCGCAGGCGGTTGTCGGCGGCCGCCAGCTCGCTGAGCAGCGGCAGGGCCCCGGGGCGGAAGAGCTCGGCGGGGAAGGCGTCCAGGCAGTTGCCGGTGAGGTTGAGGCTCTGCAGGCGCGGGGCGCAGCGCGCCAGGTCGGCGGGCAGCTCTCGCAGCCGGTTGCCGCTGAGGTTGAGGCTCTGCAGCTGCGGGAGGCCGGGCGGCTCGGCGGGGCCCAGGCCCTGGCCCGGCGGCAGCGCCTCCAGCGCGTTCCCGGACAGGTCGAGGACGCGCAGCGCGGGCAGCGGCCCCAGCTCGGGGCTCAGGAGCGGCCCCAGCGCGTTGCGCCGCAGCACCAGGCTGTGCAGCTGCGGGAGGCCCTGCGCCAGGCCGGGCCCGGGCTCGCGGAGGCTGCCGCAGCCGCTCACCTCCAGGTAGTGCAAGAGCGGCAGCGAGAAGAGCCGCGGCGGAAGGCGGCCGCCCGCGGCGCGCACCCGCGCCTCCAGCCCCGGCCCGGTCAGCAGCAGCTCGCGCCTCCGCTCGCGCTCGGCCAGCTCCAGCTCGGGCCAGGGCTCGGACACCGCCGCCGCCGCCGCCGCCATGGCCCCGCCGCCGCCGCCGGGCCGTTCGCGTGACGTCACTTCCGGCGCGCGCCCGCAGGTGTGTATGGGGGTGGGCGGACCGTAGAGAGTCGCGTTGAGAGCCGTGGAGATGATCGGTGAGAAGGTCGCGGGTCCCGGAACGTGCGGGCTTATGGGGTGGGGGTGGGCAAGGGCTCACTCCCCTTCCCCATCCAGCTTGGCATCTCACCCAAAGGAGCTGATGGGAGGAGAGTTACTTGTTTTGGCTCCACGATGGTAGGGGAGAGGATGGGTGGCAGGAGCAGAGGCTGGACCACAGCAACGAGAGTGAGCCAAGCCCTGGCAAGGGGGAGCTGGCTGGAGCACCCCTAGCCGGCCTCCCACAACACACCTTTTCCTGCAAGAGTCCGATTCCCACATTGCCACCAGCAAGGGAAGATTCAGAACACATGAGTTCATGAATTAGGTCTGAACCTAACTCAAACCACCATCGTCACGCTCAGTTCTGTCTCTACAAGGTGCTCTAAAGAAGTTGAGGAAATTGTTCCTGCTGTCGGCCATGTGATCTGGTTCCCAAAGGTACCGCTGCTCCAGGATGCAGCCTCAGCATCATGGAAAACTGCCCTCATTTGAAAGGGTTGTCTCATGGCTTACTAATGCTTCGGGGGTAGTTTTTTTGTTGTTTGTTTAGGTTTAGTTTTTGAGGTAGGGTCTCGCTCTAGCCCAGGCTTACCTGGAATTCACTATGTACTCTCAGGCTGACCTTGAACTCAATGATCTTCCTACCTCTGGGGTTAAAGGTATTTGCCACCATCTCTTGTTATAAAGGTGTTTCTCAACTAGCCTCTTTCCTGGGATCCAAGATAACTGCAAGATTAGGAGCTCTGGAACAGGACTTTGTAAGAGCTTGGTAGTAAGATACCTGGAAGATATAAATGAAGGCATATGCCTGGCATTGGCTCTACTTTTAGTCCCCTTGTGGACTGCAGTGAGCACTTCATGCCTTTCAGTACAAGCAGCTTCTGAGTGCCTGTTGTGGATGCACACAGTCATTTTCCTTGTGCAGCTTTAAAACGTATCATGTTCAAGATTATTGGGAGCTAGAGAGATGACTAACAGTTGCTTGCTTGCAGAGCTTGCCAGCCAAGGCTCAATTCCCTAGTCACCCATGCAGAGCCTGATGGGCATTCTCTGCAGCAGCAAAAGGCCCTGGTGCACCTGTACACAAACACATGTGCAAATAAAACATTTTTAAAATACTCATTTTAGGAGGCTGGGTGTGGTGGCGCACACCTTTAATCCCAGTGTTTGGGAGGCAGAAGTAGGAGGATCACCATGAGTTTGAGGCCACCCTGAGACTACATAGTGAATTCCAGGTCAGCCTGGGCTAGAGTGAGACTCTACCTCAAAAAACAAAACCAACCCCCCCCCCCACAAGATATTCATTTTAGACAGGGAGTAATCATGGGCACTCCAGGGCCCCTTTCCACTGCAAACCAACTCCAGACACATGAGCCACTTCGTGCATCTGGCTTTACATGGGGACTGGAGAATTAAACTTGGCCTGCAGGCTTTGCAAGTGAGTGCCTTTTTTACCAAGCCATCTCTCCAGCCCTAAATACACTTTTAAAATTGTCTATGGTGATACCTAAATTCAGATGGGTTTTTTTGTTTTTCAAATTAGGTTGTCATTCTAGCCCAGGCTGACCTAGAATTCACTATGTAGTCTCATATGGAGCAGCCTTGAACTCACAACAGCCCTCCTACCTCTGCCTCACAAGTGCTGGGATTAAAGGCATGTGCCACCATGCCTGGCTCAGATGTGTTATTTTTGAAGAGCAAGGCTGTCTTTATTATCTTGCCTTTCACATAGAGGAAGCCTCCACTTGCCTCTGGCACAGTTCACATCCGCTGAGATACCTTGGCAGAGCGACACACTACTGGCTGCTCTTGGCCCTGGAACATCTTGGCTTCCTCCCAGACTGGGATCTTCAGCTCTTCCAACAGTAGACAGTCACCACCTCCTGCAGTAGCTCTGTTGGCAAGCCCCTGATGAGGGAGGGATAAACCCAAATCTGTCTTCTGTTTACTTACTTGTCCCTAGGGGGCCACGTGCCTTCTTTCTCACATCAGCTTAACACACACTGTTGGATGCCTGACCACAGTCTGTGCCTCCCTCTGCAGTTTTTTTTTTTTTTTTTTTTTTTTTTTTTTTTTTTTTTTTTTTTTTTAGCATTTACCCAAGGAAAGATTCAGAGTTGGCCACAGAAATGCTCTGTGCTTGTTAGGAGGCTCAGTATCTTAAATGGTGGATCACAGCCCCACATAGGGTCAGATTGTAGTAGTTACCTTCTCATTGCTGGACAATACACTCAACCAGAAACAGCATGTTGTAGTTAACCTCTCTTGTTGCTGTGCAGAAAGACCCCGATGAAAAGCAGCTTCTGGAGGAATGGGTTTATTTTGGCTTACAGACTCGAGGAGAGGCTCCATCATGGCAGGGAAAACGATGGCATCATGAGCAGAGGGTGACATCACCTCCACCACAGCACTGCAAACAGCAGCAGGAAGGTGTGCCAAACACTGGCAAGGGGTAACTGACTATAACCCCATAAACCTGCCCCCAACAACACACCTCCAAGGTTCCAATTTCAAAACTGCCATCAGCTGGAGATCGAGCATTCAGAACACATTATGGGGGACACCTGGATCAAACCACTACACAGCTTATGGAAGCAAAGTCCGAGCTTACAGTTTTGAGAGAGTTTCATCAAAGCAGGGAAAGCATGGCAGGAGCAAGACAGTACATCTCTTGCTACATCAGCTGAGAGAAAAGTAGTCTCAGTGAGCTAGCCCTGGACACCTGGATCTTGTCCCCTTAGTCATTCCTCTCTGGAAACCCCCAGAGTGTGCTTCCAGGATCTCCTAGATGCTTCCTAGCCCAGGGAAGTTGATCATGGAGACTGACCTGAGTGACCAATGGATGCTGCAGAAAGGATGGCTTTGGAGGCCACAGGACTTTGGTTTTGCTCTGTGGATCACTTGCTCTGGGGTCACCAGGTGCTGCTGGAGGACACTGATGGCTCTTGTGAGCAGCACACAGCCTGTGCTCAGTGTCAGGCATGGAGGGCCAACCTTGGATTCTCTGAGGAGGCCTCTTCACCCATTGCCAAGCCAGGCTGAGTCCTAGCTAGTCCTCATCAGTGGCTATCATTCCCCTGCTGCAGGGCCAGGTGGCTTCCTGGCCTGGGTGGAGGAGCCCCTAGGTTACTTGGAAAAGCTGGTCTGTGCAGCCTTCTGGGCTCATAAAATCATCTGGAAACCTTATCCAAAGCAGACAAAGGGTATTGGGTGCCACCCACCACCACCTCTGGCTCTCAGGTCTGTCCTCCCGTGTTGTAACTTCCTGAAGCATCTTCCACTGCCACCTTATAGGCATAGGAGCCTGGGGGCACCCGTTGAAGATTCCAGGTTGTCAGGACAAGGAATTGTAGCAGAGACACGTTAAGAGAAAGCCACTAGTGAGCCAGAAAATGCACCCAAAAGCAACAGGCCATGATTCTCAAAGGTCATTTACACAGCACCCCCCTCTCTTGTGCTTGTCTCACACATGCTGTACTACATATCACCAGCTCTTGGAAGGTTTCCAATCTTCCCAGCTGACATTTGCCCTGTCCAAGTCCCTGTAGCGGTGGCTATTTCACTGGTGTCTTGCAGGTGTAGGGCCCATTCTAGTAACCCCAGCACTTGGGGTGTGGAGATAGGAGAACCAGTAGTTGAAGGTCATCCTTGGCTACATGAGTTTGAAGCCCTACTGGGCTGCTTGAAATTGTCTCAAAACAAAAACAACAACAAAAAACCCAGACCAGCCAACCAACCAAAAGAAAAGAAATCAAAAGTGATGCCTGTGTTTTTGTGTCCTAGGACTTCAAAATGAAATGGTTATAAATTGAAATGGACAAAGCTTAGACCTACTGCACATCTGTAGAGATGGCCTGATGGCTGGTGACACCCCATTTCAAAGAGGAAACACAGGGACTTTAGAGTACCAGCTCTCCCCTGGGTACAGAGAAATTACATTTGTGAAACATCCCCAGGAGGAAAATGGTAACTTTCTCTAGTCTGCACGTAGCTTGACTTTTTTTATTAGCGTCATTGGGATCTGGCTCTTCCAAGCCTTTCGCCTCAGCAACTCTCAGGATGATGTTTTTCACTACCAACTTTAGAGTGATTTACTTTTTTTTTTTTGGGGGGGTCAGGGTCTTACATAGCCCAAGCTGGTTTTGAACTCCATTTGTAGCTGAGGATGACCCTGAACTTGATTCTCCTTTCTCCATCTCACAAAAGTTGGGATTGCAGATGTGTGGCACCATGCCCAGTTTTATGGGGTGCTGAGGATTGAACTCAGGACTTCATGCATGCTAGGCAAGGACTATACCAACTGAGCTACAACCCAGCCCCACAACTGCTTTTAATTATAATCTTGAAATACAAGTGACAAAACATTGAGTGATATTTTTATTATATTAGTATACTCAAGAAAAATTAGCACTTAAGCCTTAACACAATAAAAATATATTACTTATTTTATAATTCTGGTACCTGAAATGAGACAAATAGAAAACTATGTTAAAACATTAAAAAGTTGCAAACTTTCCTTAAAAGTACTTACATTGGTATTGTCAAATTTGATACAATCCTTTAAATTAACCTTATGAAAATAAAATAAATATTAAATATTCACAACATATTCATAAATGAAATTTTAATAACTAGTTAGTATTCCAAGTTTATATATTCACTTGTGAATGGCTAAGGATCTTAGTTCCTTTCCCTGAATCCTGCATACAATGGCTGACACTCACTGGCTATCAATCACCACTGGAGCCCTTGCAACAGAAACATGATTCTCTGAAACTGGAAAAATTGGAGGGAAAAGTGAAGAAGTTTTCTCTTTTGCTTTTTTGAGCCAGGGTCTCACTTTGCAGCCCAGGATGCTTTGAACTTGTGGTGAGCCTCCTGCCTTAGCCTTCCATGTGCATCAGCAACATTAGGCTAAAAGGAAGGATTTTTATAAATAATCCTCAAGTTACAGCAGATAGAAAACATTACATGTATCTATTAAGTTTTGATCGAGAATAATTCCTTGGTTAGCTTTTCATTATTGTTTTATTTAAATAATTCTTTCATCTGTACGTTAAAATGAGTTAGAAAATAGCCAACAACTGTGAAGTGACAAGGACCATTTTGTGAATACCTTGGCACCTGTACTTTGCATTGTCTAACAGTGTGATGTTCTCCCCACACTAAAGGTTTTAGTGGATCATTTTGACAGGTCCTCTATGTGGTGCTCTGAGGCAATCACACCAGGAAGTAAGTTTGTCCCAAACAGGTAAGCTCATGGTCATTACCCGCTGGTGTCACTGCCCAAGTAAGATTTACTTTTTGTGGATTTTGTTATTTCACATGGTTGTGAGTTTAAATAAAATTATGCCCTAATTGTACACTAATTTCTTTACTCAAAAACATCTGAAAGTGGCATTTGGAAAGCCTTCCCTCAGGGAGCAAGCCCGGTGCTAGCCCTGGGTGTGTGGGGAGTGGCTGAGGATGAGGACATGCTGGGCAGCTGCAGGAGGGTTTTAGATGGACCCATCTTTCCCACAGCTGTTTGGACATGAGCACACTTAATTGCAGTTACTGGGAAGGAAATATGGCCTCCTACCTGGAATGGCGGGTGGGCAGGGTCTGCTGACAGGCTGTTTCCTGAGGTCTGTGTCACTTTTTTTGATACGCTATCTGAACTGCTTGAGAATGTGGGTCCAGTTACATCATAAGATGGGGCAGGTCTGACCCTGAGGAACCTGGGTCAGCAAGGGAGGTGGGACATGTCTGTGTTGGTTAGAGATGTGGAGATGCTCTTGCCAGAACCAAAACCAAGGCTTGTAAGTATGCTGTATAGGTGAGCACAGGAATCCTCTTCAGCACTTTACCAGTATAGATTTGAAACACGAGGGGAATACACAACAGACAGCCTTGCTGTCGTGGCGCTCCCCCATGGCTGGGGTCACAGGATAGGCCTGCACAAGGAGATGGCGTGAGAAGCACTGAACCAGGCCAGTTCTTACAAGGCTAGCTGTCTTTGCGTCTCTTCTCCTTTATATCTTGTTGCAGTGGACCACGACCCCTGCTTCCGTGTGGCTAAGGGCCTGGTGGCCTGAGGGAGAAAAGGCACAGCAGGTGCAGCACAGTGCTTGCCACAGCCCTCCAGGGGCCACTGTGGCTGAGCCTGAACCCTTGCAAAGTCTGCCTTTTGGGATGGACACCAATGCACCCAAGGCTTCAGGAGAGCTTTGTGAGCAGTAAGGAGAGCAGGCGCTGTGCTGCCAGCTTCCCAGGCGAGCTGTGGCTCCTATGTCCAGGCTCAGCCAAGGTTTGAGAAGTCGGAGCCCTGAGATCGTGAAAGCAGATCATTGGTCAGATCAAGCTTAGTTCATGTAAGAGCAGACAGTATGGGGCAGCAGGACAGAGCACTGCATCTTCACGTTCACAAGACATGATGTAGGATGGGGAAACCTGTGCAGGCCTGGCAGACATGCAGTGGAGCATCTCTGTCACCGTCTTGTGTATGTCCTGCTGGAGCTCTTACTTAGGCCTCCCTTTGGGGTGGGGATCTTGCTTCCAGTCCTGAATCCTGCAGTCCCCAGCTTGGTTGCTGCTGGGCCTTTACCTGCAGTAGAAACAGACATTCAAGACACAGGAACCACATGAGAACAAGACATGGATCTATACATGGGAGTGCAGACCCATGGTGACAATGTGGATGAGGAACCGGCACTGAGTAGCTGGCAGGCTTAGTGTGAAGGACAATGGTCACTCAGTCAACAGGGGGACAATGTGAGCTGTGCTGGCACAGATGGAGATGCTCACATGGCAGCAGGAGAGGAAAGGACAGGAGCTCTGAGGGAGCCAATGCAGGGACAGATAGCCACCAGTTCTGGAGCCCTAGCTCTAGGAACACAGCAGCCCCAGAGCCAATCCTTGTGGCTATGACAAATCTGCTGAGGAGCATGGGACTCTATCTTTCACTTCTAAGATTCTGGATGATGACGACATTCTGTGTGAGCCCTGGGCACAGCCCCGGGGGTAGCTAAATGGGCCATTGTTTCTCTCTCCTCTTTCTCCATACTAGGGCCTTGCACACAGGCAACACTCTTTGAGCTGCATCCTCAGAGGTTGGGGAGATGGCTCCGGAGTTAAAGAAGCTTACATAAACTACATCCTTGCCATAATCTGTTTTATCACAAGTCAACCCTCAAATAAATTGGATCCAAAGGTCTTATGGCCTGAAGAATTTCCTATGAAAGATATCTTTTCTTATCAAATATTCTAAATCAGAAGTAGAGTATGTGAGCTGTGTGTGCATAACTTCACATTTCTAAGTCTTCAGGGCAATTGTGTAAGAAGGACCTGAAGATCAGCAGTGGTAGTCACTCTTAAGAACCCTCAGTGAACTGGCTTCGGAGGAGCAGCTCTAGCCTGCTGCATGTGAAGATGAGTGCTACAGAACAGCTGCTCATTAGACATGAAACCCAAGGTGTATGTGTCACATGGGAGCCCCACATTCGGCACCTGCCTCACCTTGCTGTGGTGCTGTGGCCTTGTGCAGAACATGTGTCTTACGCAAGTTCATTGTGCAGCCGTCAGAACCCATCAGGTGAGCCTTCCATGCCTGCAACCAAAGGAGGCAACAGTGTCAAGCTAAGCAGCCCCAAGGGAACTGGGATGCTGCCATAGACCAGGATGACTCTCGGTTCAAAGCCAAGATGAACTGGGTGTGGTAGCGCAAGCCTTTAGTCCCAGTACTCAGGAGGCAGAGGTAGGAGGACCACCATGAGTTCCAGGCTACCCTGAGACTACACAGTGAATTCCAGGTCAGCCTGGACTAGAGCAAGTCCCTACCTAAAAAACAAACAAACAAACAAAGATGAGGCTGCATGTTCCTGGCCCTGCCCTGTCTGTACCCTCAGTACCCAAGTCCTGCAGTCTGGTCAGCTTGCTTCTCACATTCCAACCAGAAAACTGGGACCTTGATCTTGTGACCAGAAGGACACATTTCTGCCAGTACTGGGTGCACAGGGGTCCTTTCTTCTCAGCTGCGGATGAGCAGGCAGCCCACTGACAGCTCACTGAAGCTGGGAGGGCTGGCCTGTCCAGGCTCTGAATTAAGGAAACGATGAAATGATGAGTGCTTGTCATTAATTATACAGCTAAACAGGGTGATTGCCATGTAACACAGACAAATAGAATGTGGGAAAGCAAGTGACAGCAGCAGAAGGCTTCTGACTGAGAAGGAGGATACTGGGTCATAGTAGATGCTGGGCAAGGAGGTTACTGTTAACTCAGTGCTAGTTACAGTGGAAACCAGCAGAATGCAGCCAAGACAGAAAACAGGAGGGCCATGGGATTTCAGCAGTGTATTAGTATAGGTAGTAATTAGAATGAAAACACAAATCCCAAATTCTATAAATATAAATGGGAGAGCTGGGTGTGGTGGCACATACATTTAATCCCAGCACTCAGGAGGCAGAGGTAGGAGGATCACCATGAGTTCAAGGCTACTCTGAGACTACATAGTGAATTCTAAGTCAGTCTGGGCTAGAGTGAGACCCTACCTCGAAAAAAAAAGAGGGGGGAAGACTTGTTCTCTGTGCAGGTGAGAACTAGTCTCTCAAAGGGTAAGGAGGGAAAAGGGGCAGCAGCCTCTGCCCAGGTGCCATTCTTGGAGCATGCCTCTTTGTTGACTCGAGACACACATATCTGTAAAGGGAAGAAAAATGAAGAAATGCACTGAGGTGCATCTATAGTCAGTGGCACAACCAGCTAGAGCCATTCTACATGGCTCCACAAGAGAACCCTGACTTCTCACCCAGGAATTATGTGGTAGGGCAGAAAGGCCTGAACTGCTGATTGCAGTGTTGTCTCACTGGGGGTGAGGTGGGGGTGGCGCTTCTATGCTAAGGGTGTCCTAGGGTTGAGTGGTAATCAGTGACATCCTAATTCTACATCTCTCGGGCCTTCTGTGGGGGTGTGGTGATGGAGGGAAGAGGCATGCTCAGATGCAAAGCAGATGAGGCTAAGGCAGGGCCTGTGGCTAAGAGTGTGGACAAAGCCATCACTAATGTGATGGCAGTGATGTGGCTATTCCCAGAGAGCACCTGAGGCCTCTAATGGGATCTGGAAATAACCCCCACTGAGAGGAACCAGGCCTCATTGGAAATACGGAAGATTCCTGGTCTGGGGCAGAACTCCCAGACACAAGAAAGTTACTTGAGGCTATGCAGGACAGATCCAAAGTCCCTGGAGGCCAGGTTGAGAGATCTTTGCTCAGCACAGGGAGGCAGTGATGGGAGCACATCTATGTTTACAGACAGGAGTTCAGAAAGGTGCTGAAAACACAACAGCCACCAGGGAAACTCTAGTGAGCTGGTCCATTGTTCTGAAAGCCGGCTAGTGATGGAGAGGGGCAACAGGACAGAACACTGCACTCTATAGCTCCTTTGAGGTGGGAGTGGAGCCAGGAGCATCTCTTGGAGCTGGGCCTCCACAGACCCCACAGGGCTCTACCCTGGCTGCTTTACATAGGGCATTGCCACTGTGCTGTACAGAGCCAAATGATGGGCAGAGCTGTGTATGCCCTGGGCCCTGCATGTATGGTACCCCCAATGCCAGAGGAATGTTACATGCAAGAGCTGCTCAAATCACTTTTCAGCTTGTAGGAACTGGAGGAGAGCCTAGCATCTGATAAGAATTATAACCACCCTGGCTGGGCCATGCTTCATCAGTCCAAAGGCCTAATGGCTATAGAAGCTGACCATGTTGCCAGGGAGATCTGGATCCACACATGAAGATCATAACCAACAAAGGCAGGAGGTGCAGAGCACTAACAGTAGTGTAACCATCATCCTCTTCCAACCATCCCTCAATGCTCCTGCCCTTGGCTGAAGCCCCCACCTCTTCTCCAGGTGCGAAGTTTTCGTGGCACAAAGGACATCGGTTTGCCAGCTTCTCTGACTTGGCAGCTGAAATGATTAAAAATCAATTGTCACCTAAATGTCAAACGAGGAGAGAGAGGGTGCATCAGATCGCACAAAGCCCTCTGGCCCAACAGCAGCTAGACACAGCCCAGGGGACACTCACGGTTGCACTCCTTGGCCTTGATGTGTCTGGGCAGCTCCTCCTTGGGAACAGCCTCACTGCAGCGGAGGCACTTCCCAAACTCGTCCATTTTGTCACATTCTGTCAGCAGGTGCTCAGTCAGGCTGGAGATCTCGACCACCTGTACACCAAGACAGGACAGATCGTGCTGCTGAGAGACCTGCAGTGTCCTGTGGGTTCCACAGGTGGGCCCGACAGTTTCCTAGAGCCTTAGTATTCACTCACAGTGTCTGTGTCATGCACTGTATGGACCCTGAGTATTTCTTTCCATGTTACCTTAGTGCCATATAAAGGCTATACTGAGAGTGAGATGCAGCTGACTCAAGTGTGAGAAAGAGGTCTATCAGGGGTGGATTAGCTCAGTGGATACACGTGTGGTCTAGGGTTCCTATTCTGGCACCCCTGTTTTTCTAAGAAATGTGCACAGAAGCAGGGTTCTCACATTCCTCTAGCATCTTTGGCAGGTATGACTTTTATACACCCAAAACTTGATGCTTCAGGTTGTCACAGACTGTTGGGAGACACCAATTGCCCACCTGGGGTTTTCAGAGTCTGTGTTGTTAGGCTGAGGAATGAGTGCCCCCCCCCCCCAACTCTTCCCAAGGCAGAGGAAGCAGAGTATGCCCTTTTCCTGTTCCTCCTTGGAAAAGGCAGCCTTGTGAGAGAGAACAGGTAGGGAAAACGTAGAGAAAGATTTCTTAAGCAAGACATAAAAAACATGAACCATCATAGGGACCGATCCCGAAATTAAAGATGCTTGTTTAAAAGACACAAGAGACAGAGAAGGCGGGGCTCAGTATGGCCACATCTAGACGCACATACTGGCAACAAAAATATGCTTTGCAAAAGTCAGCCAATGGCCAGTGGACAAAGGGAGGAGTGCCCACCTTATGGTCAGCAGCGGATATGGACTAATTGGCCAGAACAGAGGTGTGTCTCCTACTGCTGTGAGTTGTAAGCTAGCACAGGACTATGGTGCCCCTTTGCAGAGCTCAGTGGCACCAGCATGCCCAGTGCTCCAGGTTGTGCTGTACCTACTTTAGCACCTCTGATTAACAAGGCCTTCATGGAGCAGAGAGTACTGTGGTGACCAACAGGAGACTTTGGCCACACAGACATGGTAACAAAATAGATAAAATAATACAGTGACAGTAAGGAGCCACCCACATTCCTCAGAGAGGGAGGGGGAGGGACACTAGACCCTCACCTGAGAGTCTACCCACCATTCCTATCCTGCCTCCCAGCTGCATGTGGTCTTGTGATCTGCTAGAGTATGTAGGAAGTGGAGGGTTGACTGAGGATGGTGTGACTCCAGAGACAAAGCTTTCCTCCATTGTCAGCCATGCTGAGGGTGGGACTTTTCAGTAATTAAGCTGCCTAAGAGTCCCTTGTTCCCATGGCAAATGCAATAAATTCACTGGTCCACCAAGCTGGACATGGATGGAATTGGTACTCTGGTTTGACACTGCCCTAGGTGAGATGACAGACGTTTCTTTGCGTCTCCCTAAGAAAAGTAATGCAACACTCAAAATGTTAGCAGCAATGATACTCAACAGTCCCATGCACAAATAACTGTGCTAACTCAAGCTGTGCCTGCAACTCTGCAGTTAGTGCAGCAGAAGGGAAAATGCTGCACGCTGCAGGAGAAGCTCCAAACACTAATATGTGCCGTTAGAAGTCAGGACAGAGATGGCTCCAAGGAGGGCTTGCAGGGTAGTGAGTGTATCAACATGAAATAACTAGCATACACCTCGTCTACTTTCCTCATGACCTTTCTACTGCAGCTACAAAGGCGTTGGAGTATCTGAGACTTGGTCCTCATGATGGTTAAAGTTTTGTTGTCAACTTGACCTGTTTAATCATCTTGGGTAGGTCTCTGATGTTGTTTACAGGATGGTGGCCCTCAGCAGGTGATGTGAGGCTCAGGGGAGCTAGAAACAAACATCCCTTCCTGGGAGGGCAGTGCAGGAAGGAAAATTCTAGAGACTCAAGAAATTAAGTTTGGGCAAGGGTTGCAAGGCCCTGCCCTAAGGCTATATAAAGGGGAAGGAATCTTTCTCTTTCTCCCCCTGCCCATTTTGCTGGTGTGTTTTTGATTCTGGTGATGATTTTTCTCCTCTCTGTTTGGACCTGTGAAAGAGGGCCAACCTCTTTGGCCATTAGGGAACTTCCCCTGGATCTGTAACTTCAATAAATCTTTTCCTCCCATAATTGTGCCTGGTTTGGAGGTTCATCCCGGCAGTGTGTGAGCTGACTACGACAGACCCTTTCTCAACACCTCGGCCCCCTGTGCCTGTACCTGTGCCGGCACTGACCTGCCTGCAATGGTCGCATCTTGTCAGCATGAGGCAGTGCTTCCAGTAGTGGAGGTCCAGGCCCTCCTCTGTGAAGGACTCATTCCTCTCCCCACAGAAAATGCAGAGACTACAACAAAACAGAAACAAAGGCTTCAACTGAAGCCACACTCTGGTTATTGTGGTCACTCAACTCCCTCTTCATGAGGACACACCAAGTTTCTCCAGCAAGTGGCCCCATCTTGCTTTGAGGACTGGCTGGACTTCCTAGGGGAGGGCAACAGGGCTGAGTGATTCTTGAGGAATGCCAACAGATAGGGTCTTCACTAAGTAGGTGGTCAGGATGAAGAGCTTAAGACCCCTTTAAGTCTGAGCCTTACTGGCAAAAGAAAAGATGGGAGAAACACTTCCTTCAAGTTCCTTTACATGAGGCTTGGCCTCAGAACAGTGCCAAGTGCTCTGCTGTCATAGGACTTCTTTTTTTTTTATATTTTATTTATTCATTTTCAATGCAGAGATAGAGAGAGATAGATAGATAGATAGATAGATAGAGAGAGAGAGAGAGAGAGAGCGAGCGAGAGAGCGCACCAGGGCCACCACCTTGTGGGTCTGGCTTATGTGGGTCCTGGGGAATTGAACCCAGGGCCTTAGGCACTGGAGGCAAGTGCCTTAACCGCTGAGCCATCTCTCCAGCCCTATAGGACTTCTAATATACAGGTGAGGACAGGAACAGAGAGGTGAGGCCTGACCCAGAGTCAGGGCTCATTGGCTTAGGGCAGTTTTCCAGCTTTGAAATCATGGACCAAATGCCCAGTGATTAATAATCACAGCAAACCAAGGGAAAGACATTTGAAACACACCCCACTAACACCATGCAAAAGGTTACAGAAAATTCTACTCACTAATCCAAATAGTGGTTATCTGGAATTTCTGGCACATCTGGTGGGGCTGCTTTTCTTCCTTGAGGTTCTGACAAAAAAATAATTTTGTAGAAACATTTAAGCTTAGATTTAGTAATAGGTGGTTTTCTTCTACATCCAACTGTCAGGTATCCAGTGTTCAGGATGTGTTTAATAGCACTGCAGAATGCATAAAATTAGGTTCCCTTTCACTTTTCAGTGCTGGGGACCAAATCTTGAGCCTTGTGTATGGCAGATAAGCACTCTGTTACTAACCTACACCACTAGCCCTAATTTTCGTGAGACATGGTCTTGCTATGTAGTCCAGGGTGCACTCAAACTCACCATCCTCCTTTCACTTCCAAGTGCTGGGATTACAGGCATGTGCCACCAGCCCTGGTCATGGATGTGTTTTTTATGTAGTTTCTGTGATGTGCGCTTACTCACCTTGATTCTTGGGCCTCACAGAATCACTCTCCTTTTCCTAAGGCACAAAACAGGAAGATCAGGCACAGATACTGTAGCTGAAATGAGCTACAGTCTATCCAGGACACAATGATCCTTCAAATATGCTTCTAGAGCTTCATTTAGAAGTTCTATCAACGAATAACACAATTTTTTCTTTTTTTTTTTGGTTTTTCAAGGTAGAGTCTCACTGTAGCCCAGTCAGATCTGGAATTCATTATGCACATGTGTGCATGCATATGGAAGCCCAGGCTGAAAATCACTGCAATCCTCCAACGTTAGCCTCATAAGTGCTGGGATTAAAGGCATGCACCACCAAACCTGGGTTCCACTTTATTTTTTTATAAAATGTTTTTACTTATTTATTTATGAATGAGGGAGAATAAATGGGTGCACCAGGGCCTCCTGCTGCCATTGCAAACTCCAGATGCATGTGCTCCCATGCACACAGGTACTGGGGAACCAAACTCAGGCTAGCAGGCTTTGCCATCTCTCCAGCCTCACTTGATGTTCTGAGAGGGGGTCTCTCCCTGAACCTGGAACTCACTGAGATGGCTAGACTAGCAGTAAGCCCTGGGGATTCTGTCTCTTTCTCCAGCACTAGGATGATAAGTGTGTGCAACCATGCTCGGCTTTTATGTGGGTGACAGGAATTTGACCATAATCTTGCATAACAAGCACTGTATCCAGTCATTTTTCCCAACTTGGAACTTACTCTGTAGCCCAGGCTGGCCTCAAACTCACTGTGATCTTTCCTCAGCCTCCTGAGTGCTGGGATTAAAGGTGTATGTTGCCACATCTGGCTCCCTTTCTCCCTTAGGTTTTAAAAAATTAAAAAAATAAAGTGGGGCATGTGCCTTTAATCCCAGCACTCAGGCAGCAGAGGTAGGAGGATCACTGCGAGTTGGAGGCTACCTTAGACTACATAGTAAATTCCAGGTCAGCCTGGGCTACAGTGACACCCTACCTAGAAACCCTCCCCACAAAATTTAAAAAATTTATTTGCAAGCAGGGAGTGATAGGAGACAGAGGATAGGATAGGTGCACCAGGGCCTCCAGCAGCTGCAAATGGATGCAAGATGTATGTGCCACTTTGTGCAACTGTCTTCATGTAGGTATTGGGGAATTGAATTGTACTTGAGTCTTCAGGTTGTCAGGCTCTGCAGATAAGTGCTATAACTGCTGAGCCTCTCTCTAGGCTCCCCCCTTTTTAAAAAAAGTTTTAGTTGTTTGCAGAGAGAAGGGAAGGAGGGAAGAAAGGGCAGAGGGAGGGGGAGAGAATGAGAACGGGTAGGCTAGGGCTTCTTGCCACTATAAACAAACCCTGGATGCATACACCACTTGGTGCATCTGGTTTTATGAGGGCCCTGAGGAATCAAATCCAGGCCAACCCAGTCAGGCAGGCTTTGAAAGCGAGCAACTTTTTAAACTGCTGAGCCATCTTCCCAGCCTGAGGTGTTTTTATTTTTTCTAACTTCTGAAAGTTAATCAGTGTTGTGGAGCTAAGTAACTCCAATCCCAGATGCAGACCAGTTAGAAAGGAGACAACTTGCTCCCACTAAATGTGTTGTCCCCCCTCCTCCAACCCCCAGCCTCATTCCTAGGCTTCTTGAGGTAGACTGCTTGCGAAAACTTTCTTCCTGAATGTGCTGAAATGAGACCTGCTGATGCAGTCTCTGAAGGAGATGGGAGCAGAAGAGTCTCCTTCCTGATGGCTGGGCATCAGAACTGCTGGTTTCCTAGGGCCCAGGCAGGCCTTTCACTATCCCTAAACCAACTTAAGACAATAAAGGCACTACCTGGGAGCCAGTCACATATCTGCATGACAGAGGGACTTTCTGTGCATCTGTGTAGTTTGAATGTATGTCCACTCAGGTGTTAAAATTAAACTTGTAACTTGGTCTCCAGCAGCCTGGCTGGAGGTGTTGCTGGGAGCAGATTCTGAGGTCCAGCCCAAAGGTATGTGTAGAGCAAGTGGTTGTGGGAGGGTCCCTGCTTGCTATGTCTGCAGGTGCTCGTGTTTTGATTACAGCAGTTGTTTTTCTCTGCTTGGATCTATGGAAGTAGGCAATTTCTTCCCCATTGATGGAACTTTCCCTGAAACAATAAGCTTGAAATAAACCCATTCCTACCATAAACTATCTTGTTTGGATGTTCATTCTAGCATTTTGGAGTGTCTACAACAGAATAAGACCTGGGCCATCAGGCTTTGCAAGGAAGCACCTTTAAGCACTAAGCCAGCATCTATCTCTCCAGCCCGACAAAGGTACTTTCTAAGCAGGTACCTGGGATTCAGCCTGGATTTCTTTCAGGGTGGCCAATTGCCCCTGCAAAGCTTTGATTTCTTCTTTCTTTTGTTTTTCTGCTTCTTTTGTGGCCGCCCTTTTCTGTGCCTGGTTAAAAAATCATTTCTCATTAGAAGAGTTTAGACACTGGGAGCCATTACTGCATCTAAATTATATTTTTTATACACTAATATTTGCTGAGATGAACATGATTAGGATTAAAATTCTTCCAGGTGATTTAATAAAGCTTTACTAACAGCTGAACCTGGCAATTACTGCTCTTTGCAGACAAGGAGATGAGGGTCTCACAGGCAGATTCTCAACTGGGGAGCCAGTATTCTTACCACACACATGAGCTTCCCCTAAAGGAAAACTTAAGGAATTTATTCCAAATAGTTTCCTCATTTTTTTTTTCAAGGCAGGGTCTCACTCTAGCCCAGGCTGACCTGGAACTCATGATGTAGTTCCAGGCTAGCCTTGAATTTATGGTCATCCTCCTATCTCTGCCTCTCAAGTGCTGGGAATAAGGTGTGTACCACCACACCTGGCCTTTTTTTTATTTTCTAAAAAATATTTTTATTATTTATTTGAAAGCAGAGAGAAAAAGATACAGAATGGGTGTTCAAGGGCCTGCTGCCATTGCAAACAAATGCAGACATATGTGCCACTTTGTGTATCTGGCTTTACAAGGATAGTGGGGAACTGAACTTGGGTCCTCAGGTTTTGTAAGCTAGTACCTTTAACCACTGAGCCATCTCTCCAGCCCCCCCAGGTAACTTCTTCAATGCAGGCTCACAAAGATGGACTTACCCTCATTTCAGCATCAGTAGGCCTACCATCTATCTTAGCAAACCCCTCAAAGATGGTTTTGTAGAGGAGGTTTTTGCGTGTGCTGCTGTCGTCTGGAGGAAGGTGCTCCAGGGTGAGGGCTGGGTGCTGCCTGTACATGTCCAATATGACTCTGACTGCCATTTCCCGAACCTCATACACTCTGTGCTCCAGGGCGCCCACTGCAAACTGAAGACAAAGCAGGCAGTGGCTTTTAGTATGACTCAGAAATAACAAGGTTAATTTTTTTTCACCAAGACAGGAACATTATAAAGATTTGGAAAATAAAGGGGGAAAAGGAAACAAAACACACAGGACCTGTAGTGGTTTGATTCAGGTGTCCCCCATAAACAAATGTGATCTGAATGCTTGATCCCCAGATAATGGCAGTTTCAGATTTGGAAATTTGTTGGACCTGTATTTTGGGGGGCCAGCTTATGGGGTCTAGCAAGCTTCCCCTTGCTAGTTTTCAGCACACCTTCCTGCTGCTGCTTAGAGTGCTGTGTTAGAGGTGATATCCACCTCTCTGCTCATGCTGTTTTCCCTGCCATCATGGAGCTTTCTTCCAAAATAAACCCTTTCTTCCCATCAGCTACTTTTGGTTGGGTTCTTTGTTGAAGCAACAAGAAAGGCTAACTACAACAGTTTTGGTACCAGACAGTGGGATCAGACTTTGCTGCTGGAATCTGTGTAACTGATATGCAGGAGATGGAATGTGGATAGATTTGAAACCTCAGCCTAAGAGATGCCTTGCAGTGCTGTAAGTACAGCTTCATGGACCATTCTGGTCAGAGTTGAAAGACCTGAATGCAGTAAGAACTATGGGCTGTGAGGGTTGGCTTATGAGGGTGAGAAAGAACTGTGTTGGGAATGTGCCAGAAGCATTTTATGTGAGAGGCTTGCTGCATTTGGCCTTCCTGTGTCTTCAGAACTTGTGCAGGGTTGCATTGCATAAAAGAAAAATGGACTGGTTTGAGTAGATGGAAATGGCACAGAAAGAAAAAAAATCTTTGGGCAAAAAGGCAGCCTGTTCAGCTGGAATTGAGAGATTACAACCACTGAGACTGGGCCAGGTGATCTGCATTGGGACAGCAGGAAGAATGTGGACTCTTTTGAAATAAGGGGCCTGAATGCTGAAAGAGGTTTCCTGCTCTTCAAAGTTGGCTTTGTTCCCCCCAGGTTAACAAGTTGTAGTCCATCTGGTACTACATATGCAGGAAAAGAGGGCCATTGGATTTGCAACATGGTTTTATTTTTTTGGAAATGGCCATGAGCAGTGTGAAGCAGGTGTGTTGGATTGCCTGTATGGAAGCCCAATGGAGCCATGAGGATAAACCGTGAGTTGTAGTGAAGATCCAGTGAAATATCAGGACTATAGGATGGCTGCCAAGGAGAGCTGCCAGCACCAAATGGAGTTTTCAGACCTGTAGTAGCCTAGCTGGAGGGGTGGAATCAGAACTCCAAAAGTCACTAGTTATCATTGGACTTGGGGTTAGAGTTTGATGTTTGCCCTGTTTAAATTTTGTATTGGTTCAATCTGTTTTTGTAATGCCCAATGCTATCTTTTGCAGTGTGAATTTGTTCTGTGCCATTATGGATTTTTTTTTTTTGGTATTATGGATCAGTTGAAAGATGTTTGAGTATCATCATGATTGATAAAAACTTTGGGAACTTTTGGAGTTGGGCTGAATGTATTGCATTTTTACATCATGTATGATTGTTAGCTTGTGGGGTCCAGGGACAGATTGTAATGGTTTGATTCAGGTGTCCCCCATAAACATATGTGTTCTGAATGCTACTTCCTCAGCTGATGGCAGTTTTGGAATTGGAACCTTGTTGGAGGTGTGTTGTTGGGGGCGTGCTTATGGGGGTTATAGCCAACTTCCCCTTGCCAGTTTTTGGCACACTTTCCTGCCACTGATTACAGTACTGTGATAGAGGTGATTTCTAGCGTCTGCTCATGCTGTCATTTTCCCTGCCATCATGGAACTTCCCTTTAAGTCTTTGAGTCAAGAGAAACCCTTTCCGCCCATCAGCTGCTTTTAGTTGGGCTCTTTGTCGAAGCAACAAGAAAGGTTGACTACAACAGGACCCAACATGAGATTTTCTTATGGTTGACTGAATACACATCAAGCTCATAGCTAATGTTCAGCATTTTTTTTCTTTGGTTTTTCAAGGCAGGGTTTTGCTCTAGCCCAGACTGACCCCTGACCCCTGTTATTCATTATGTACTCGCAGGCTGGCCTCAAACTCACAGCAATCCTCCTACCTCTGCCTCCTGAGTGCTGGGATTAAAGGTGTGCTTTCCTAATATAGTATCATCAGCATTCTTTAGGTTATATCCTTCCATAAACTTTGTAGGAAGCATTAGGACATGTCCTATTGTCAGGCTAGTGCCATCTCAGAGCATGGGAAGAAATGTGGGTTGGGGTGCTTGCCCCATAAAAAGCTCCCATGCACAATGCTCTGGTTATTTTCCTCTACTCAGGGTTTTGGCCAGGTTGACTGTACCCTGCACTGGACCATAAGACAGAGCATCCACACTTGCTGAGTTACTAAAGTTTCAGCATCCTCACTACATCAGAGTGGGCTTTTGGTTTTTATGACTTATTCTCCAGCATGGACAATGATCTGCACATTCCAAATGCACACCTGTGAAGAATAAGCATCAGGGCCCTAGCTGCTCATGACACATAGCTGCTCTCATGTGCTGCCAAGAGGTGATCATTTTTCTGGAGCCAACCCTATGATTTTGAGAAGGGCTGCCATGTCATGCAAGGAAGCTGCTTACCTTCATCACACTGTCCACAGTGAAGCCAGAAGTGCCCGTGCCCAGGTCTCTGAGCAGTCGTGCCAGCAGATCCACCTGGCTCATTGCCAGATGAGTGGAAGCGTTGGCTTTCAGTGGCTGCACCAGGTAAGATGGAATGATCTGTAGAGATCGCACCTCCTTAAACAAGGCCATCTCCTAGAAAGAGCAACATGTTTCTTAGAAATGCTGGAGGTAATTTAATGCACTTTTAGCTGAAAAGGGAGAAACACTTTAGCCCAGACATCTGAGGCCAGCCTTGGCAATACAGCAAGACTGCTGCCTCAAGAAAACCAAAACAACTTCACACATTAAAAAGAAAAGGATGAGCCGGGCATGGTGGCGCATGCCTTTAATCCCAGCACTCGGGAGGCAGAGGTAGGAGGATTGCCTTGAGTTCAAGGCCACCCTGAGACTACATAGTGAATTCCAGGTTAGCCTGGATTAGAGTGAGACCCTACTTCGAAAAACAAAAAAAAAAAAAAAAAAAACAACAAAAAAAAAAAAGGACGAGTGAGATGTAGTGGTGCACACCTATAATCCCAGCACCTGGGAGGTGGAGGTAGGAGCCTGGGACTAGAGAGTGAGTTCCAGTTCAGTCTAGGCTAGATTGAGACCCTCCTCAGAAAAATTAGTTCTCATTTTCATTTCAACATATCATTTGCTTTTCTTTTCATTTTTCCTTTCTCTTCCTTTTATTTTTCTCCCTTTTCCCTTTTCTTCCTTTCTTTGTAGTTGAGACGGAGTCTTAGTCTGTAACCCAGTCTGGCCTTCAATTCACTATGTAGTCCATGCTGGTCTCCAACTTGCTATCATCCTCCTGCCTCCTCCACTTGCTGTGGCTTGGTATAGCATTTCCCTGAAAGTTTAAGTTTATTCAATAAAGCCAGTCCTAAATGTTATTCATGTTCTGAGAAATCACAATAGTGTCAGGTTCCTTCCTAAAGAAGACATGCACACAAAGCTGGGCTCACACTTTAATCCCAGCACTCGGGAGGCTAAGGTAGGAGGATCGCTGTGACTTTGAGGATAGTTTGTGTTACAGAACAACCTCCAGGTCAGCCTGGGCTAGAGTGTTACCCTGTCTTAACAACTAAAGCACAAACAAAATTACATAAATATTCCCAAGTGCTGGGGAGGTGGAGATAGAGGGATCCTAGGGGCTTGATGGCCAGCCAGTCTATCCAAATTGGTGAGCTTGGGTTCACTGAGACCCTGCCTCAAGAAATAAGATGGAGGGGGCTGGAGATATGGCTTAGCAGTTAAGGCACTTGCCTCCAGTGCCTTAACCTAAGGCCCCAAGTTCAATTCCCCAGTACCCACATAAGCCAGACCCACAAGGTGGTGGCCCTGGTACTCTCTCTCTCTCTGTATCTCTCTGCTTGAAAATGAATAAAATATTTAAAAAAAGAAATAAGATGGAGAGGGCTAGACACACCTCCAGTATTGACCTCTGGCTTCCACATGCATGTGCACACATGTGTACATGCATGTACACACACACCAGTGTGCCTACACACAGGAACTTACTACACATGCATGCAGGCACACCACACACATACACATGTAAAAACAAAACAAATAAAAAAAATCAAAGTGGCTGGGGCTGGAGAGATGGCTTAGTGGTTAAAGGTGCTTGCTTGCAAAGCCTGATTTAAAGCTAGATGGGCATTCTTTTGTAGCAACAAGAGACCCTGGCACACCCATTCTCTCTCTCTCTCACTCACACACACACAATCATACACACACAAATAAATAAGCAGAAACAAAAAGTAAAAAACATTTATGCCTAGACACAGGTTATCCTTCTTGACACAGGATAGTTGCCTGAGGCTGGAGGAGAGGCAGAGCCCTGAAGGCAGGGGTCAGAAAGGTGCAGGAAGGGATGAGGGTTAAGTTCAGACCTGAATAAAATTCAAAGCCATGACACGGAGGCGGGCAGAGGAATCTCCGGTTCTGGCAAGCAAAACGGGAACAGCTCTTTCCACACAGTGTGTTGTTTCAAGTTTACTCAGCTTATGCTTGGGAATATACTGTGTAATTATCATCTTCAACAATTTCAATGAAGCCTGGAAGACCTAAGAAAAAGGAGACAAAAACGATGATCCACTCTATTTGGCCATTAAGAGGAGACTGAAGATTCATCAGCGACAAGGATGAACATTATACTGAAAACTACATCTTGTCTGAAATGCAAACTAAAAACTGCTTTCCCAGCACAGCACCTCACATCGAGAGGGTACTCACTCATATCACTGGGTCAGTTTGTTCCCTCCAACACTCCTGCTCCCTTTGATACAGCTGGAAACAAGCATGAGGCTGTGGCATACATGCTTTGTTCCTCTTTGTAGTGCTGGGCATGGAACTCCAAGCCTTGCAAAGGCCAGGCAAGCTTGTTACCACTGAGCTATTGCCTCCACCCTAAATGTTTTCTTGCTATGCTCATCCTAGGCCCATGCAAGTCTACAAAAATCCAATGCCAACTCCAGGCTCCCCAGGTCTCATGAAAAACAAGATCATGAAAGCTGGCAGTGGATACTTGGGCTTCTGCATACATCTGCTGGAGGACTGTGGAAAAGCAGATTCTAAGCAGGACTGAAGTGACCAGGCAGGGACTCCCCTTTCCCATTGAGCATAGGATGCACTTCTTGCTGGAGGACCTTCATCCCTAGTTACACTGGGAGATAGTAATGGCTGTCAGTGACCTGGGGAAGCAGGTTGAAGAAACTCACCGAGGTCACAATGTCCTTTACTGCTCTTCTGATGAGAAAGATAGATGCTCTTAGTAGGTTCTTTAAATCTTCCTTTGGGGTTTCAACCGGCATCTCCATTAATTTTTTATACAAAGCCAGCAGTGCATCTTCTCGGTAGGACCATGTCTTAGAATAGGCACCAGCAACCTACCAGGAAACAGTTTTGTTTGTATGTCCACTACCTCACCCTATCACCCTAGTCTACACAACCAGGAGGTTTACATTGTACTATTAAGAATCTTTGCAGAATAAGTAAGCATATTAGAGATGAGGTTTCAGGCTATGTTTAGATACGGCAAGTGTTAAAAAGCTCCACTGAGGCATTTTGAAGCCGAGGCTAGGGGAAAAACCCCTAAGGAGACACTGGGTTTTGCTTTGCTGTCACTTCCACTGGAATCAGCTGGTATTCACTGGCAAGAGCTAATGTTCATAAAATCTCAATTTCAGCTCAACTTTTGCAGTTCTTTTGACTAATGAAGGGCTCTTCAGAGGGAAATCAACATTACAAACACAAAGAACAAGCAGCACACCCCTTCTGTCATGGTTTGATCCAGGTGTTCCCCACAAACAAATGAATGTGTTCTGAATGATCAATCCTCAGCTGATGGCAGTTCGGGAATTAGAACCTTGCTTGAGCTGTGTTGTTGGGTGCAGGCTTATGGGGGTTTATAAGCCAGCTTCCCCTTGCCAGTGTTTGGCACACCTTCCTGCCATTGTTTGCAGTGCTATGGTGGAGGTCATGTCCACCCCTCTACTCATGCCATCATTTTCCCTGCCAGGATAGCGTTTACCCTCGAGTCCGTAAGCCAAATAAAACCATTCCTCCACAAGCTGCTTTTGTTTGGGTTCTTTCTGCGGAGCAACTAGAAAGCTGACCACAACACCTTCCTTCCCCAAGTGCCTATGTATGCATGTATATGTGTGTACAGGGTGGTCTTCCTTTCTTACCAAGGTTTCTCCCAAGACTTCGATAGCAGAGCTGGCTTCCCTCAAGGCCTTTTCTGTCAAGGGCTCTGGCTCCCCTGATATTGCCCCTTTTTGAGCATCTCTGATGTCTGCCTCCCTCATTTCTGGCTCCATCGATGCTTCCCCTTGCTGCTTGCGAGTAGCAGGAAGTGGCCGTTCATCATAGGGCAACGCCTCTGCCTGAAGGTGAGTGGAGAAAGCACTGTGTAGCCTGGTACCCTGGGTACATATTCTGCCTCCCACCACAGCCTGCTGTGCCTACTGGACAAGTACCCTGAAAGGGGTTAACTTGCTATGTATCAACAGTGTCAGATTAGAATATACAAGTGGGATATCACTGGAAAAATTAGATAAAGCATTCTGGTCAGTAGCTGCCATTCTAGTCCTCACTCTTCCACCACCTAACTTGAGCTGGGTACTGTTCTTGGCACCCCACACAGCAGTGAGCAAGATGGACTTCCTGCCCTCATGGCCTTCATCCAGTGGGAAGACAAAGGCACACAGTTGAAGAAGCAAGTAGCACAGAGTTCCTGGGAGCAAAGCAGAGAGGAGAAACAATCCTCAGTTCATTTCCCAAGCGGTGTTCCCAGGATGCTGAAGCAGCATGTCTAACAACTCCTCGACACGAACTGAATAGCACGTGTCACCTTGAATGAATGAGTTTCTCCATCTCAGGTTCACTCAGCTGTGAAACGCTGAGATGATGAAGTGGAGAATCCATGTATTACAGTCATGTTGCTAATGGGACATAAAGATTAGGCTATGGGAGACCAAGGGAGGTGTGTGCCATAGGAGCACTGTTACTTTTATGGACACATGGACACGAGGCCCCTTCTGTTCTTCAGGGACATGCCCTGGGGTACTGTGTGCACTCAGGAGCTCCAGAAAGGCCAATTAACGTGTCCCTCCTCTGTTCTAGTTGTTGCCTGACAGGCTGGTGACTGAGGCTGACCTGAGTGAATGAACTGAGGACTCTTGCTTTGAATAGTAAGTGTTCTCTCCTTTAAATAGTATAAGGTGCTGCTCTGACAGCTGGCAGCTCTAGATGACAGGGAACTAGAGAAAGAGAGTTGAATGCTAGGAAAAAAACAGGCTTCTGATGACTTTGCTGAGCTCCTGAGTGAAATCTGACTCAGGTTTCCTGCCTCTCATGACAACATTCTAACAGTAATAGTGACCGTGGACACATGAACTGTGGTCAATTTGAATATGGGAAAATTCATTTATTTTGAGACAGGGTCTTGCTATATAATTCAGGCTGATCTTGAACTTGGAGCAATCCTCATGCCTCTCAGCCTCTTGAGGCTGGGATTACTGGTGTGCACCACCATACCAGCTCTATGTGTTGGACACTGCTATAAGAAGACTCCTCTACTTCCTCAGAGAAGCCAGAGGCCTATGAGGTAGACTGTGTGAGATAAGGTCACAGGGCAGACTAGGGCATGGCAGGCTGGAAAGCAGATGTGCCTCCCAAGAGGAGTGGCTTTGCTTGTGCTCTGTTCTGGCCTGTCCCAGTCCAGCCTGTCCCCACCTCCCTCATAGAGGGAGGAGGATTGGCAGTGGGGGCAAACATGCATTCCATGTTCCAGATTAGCACCTGGCATAGCACAGGTCCTCAGAGCCACCTGCTGATAAAGTGTACCAAGCTGGAGTGGAGATACCTACGTGATTCTTTGGTGCAGGGCCTGTGACAGGCAATGACTGGTTTGCAGCAGAGTGCCCAGGAGAAGGCATCAGGGAATACACGGAGGGCTTTTCCTGGAGGACAGGTTCTGCAAACAGGTCTTCTGCTACTGTCCCTTCTGGTCGCGGCAGTGAGGAAACTGGCTTCCAGTGATGAGGACTTCCGGGATGTGTAAGGGGCTGCAGGGGCAAAGTGAGAGGCCTTCGCATCTGGAGGAAAAAAAGGGACATTACGTTTCAAGGGTCACGACTATCCCAGGCCATCTATCTTTCCCAGATGAGGGACTGGAGGAAGGCTGTGCTAGGAGAGGATCTTTGGCACATCAAGACAACCCAAAATAAAGAATACTTTCAAGAGTGTGATGAGCTATGCCCAAATCCCAGAGCCATGTGGCATTTCCTTAGCTGCCTCTGTTATGGCTACAGAACTGACTACAGAAGAGCTACACATATGCAGTCCTAGCACAAGCATGGACTTATTTTCATGCAGCATGTAGATATTTGTGCTGAGAAGCACAATGGTGGGCAGGGGCTATTAGGGCAGGACCCCAGGAAACATGGGTTCGAAGCTGGGCACTACTATTTACTGTGGCTCAAGTGATTCTGCAAACAAGCAGAACTGATGTGGCAAGAACTCTGCCCAATGTGGTGCCCAGGACATCAGACTGGGGCTCTCAGTACTTTCTGCTTCTGCCTGCCAGGAAGGCAGAGGCACAGATTGCATGCTGTGTCCTGCGGCCTCCTTCCCAGTTGCCTCCATTCCCTCACCTGACCCCAGCCTGAGCTGTAAATGGAGTGTGCTTCAGTGAAACCTGTCTCCAACCACTGAGACTATTCCAGTGATCCTCACACTTTCTCCTCTCACATCCTGGGGGCATGACACTGGTACTGCACCACATACAACAAGGAGACTGGGGCTGGAGGGGTTCCCTGGTGAGGGACAATGCCTTGATCTTTCTGATTCTGGGTTCCTTTTCCCTCTCTGCCAGCTGCATACAGATGCTGAACACTTGCTTCAACATTCAAAAAGCCCGCATCCAACTTTCTGAACACTGCTCACTCTTCCCCACCCTGCACCTGCCCTGACCTCTGGCTCGCCCTGTAGGAGGCCGTGCAGCTCCAGCTGCTCGTACACCTGGGCTCGGTATCGAGCCATCTGTTGCTTCTTCTCCTTGGCCAGGTCGTAGTCCTCCTTTTCCACTGCACAGCGCTTCTCCACTTCATAGCGCCCCAGGCGCTCGCCAACCTGCAGCACACAACGTGGGTCTTCAAAATGTTCAAAGATAACATCTAGAGTGGAGGGAGGCCTAGGGACAGAGTGTGAGTTCTCTGCAGGGAAGGATGAGCATGGGAGGCAGGGACCTGTGCTGCTTCTCCACAGGGATGGAAATGAACAGAAGGCCCATCCCAGGCAGAGGAGGAGGCATGCTCTCAGAAGGGTATACCTTTTGTAGGTCAGCGATAGCTTGCTTCAGCTTCTTGGCATGATCATAGCGCTCCTTCTGGACAGCTTCTCGTTTCCTTTCATCCAGCCTGCGGATGATCTGTGCGACCTCAGGGTCTTGGTACATGTCAAAAGCTAAGTCATCGAGTGGAGAGATGTAGTCAGACCTCCTAAGGAAAGAGATGGTCACTTCAGGTGAGGTGAGCCCTTGGAGCTCATGCTGAAAAAATTGTTGAAAAAGGCCCCTGCCCTGTTCACAGGGTCTATTACACGAGGGAGCAGAGGCTCAGAGAGGTCGGGCTAGCCTGCAGACCCTGTGACCTTCCTGACTCCTGGACTCAGGCTCCTGATTCTCAGCTGAGCTGCACATCAGGCTCAAGCTTTGGGTATAGCCATTCATTTACCCACCAAATCTGGGAGCAGATTATGGGCCAGATATGGTTGCAGATACTGGGAACACTGTGGTACATGTGAATCAGATGCAGAACAGGGTAGACATGTCAAAAAACCATCAATAACCATTGAGATAATGCAAAAAAAAACATAGTGCTGAGGAAAAAAAAAACAACAGTGGAGTGTTCAGCACTGGGACATCTCTATCACACTTCCCAAGGTTCAGGGTCTATTGTGGAAGAGGTGGTGGAAAGATTTTAAGAGCCAAAGGAAGGGTAGGACTGCTTACAACCAAACTTCCAGACACAAAGCAGCCTTGATATTCATGATTTTACAGTGCCTGATAATACCTATACATAATGAGAGGAAAAGATGACAACACCAAAACAAAATAGATATAAATTGAGAGGGGGAAGAAGTATGGGGGAGGGTGGGAGGGAATCATAATTGTTTATGGTCTATAATTATGGAAGCTATCAATAAAAAGTTAAAAAAAAAAACTCAGTCAATAGCTGATAAGGCCCTGCCCCAAAGAGCAGGATTTGTGTGTGTGTGTGGGAACACAGTGGAGCCCAGGCACCGGTATTTATAATACCACAGTAACTGATGAACATTAAAGGTTCATAATCACCACCACTGGGTTTTATTTCAAGGAGTTAAGTTGCATGATATCAACCATCAACTCCTATAGAAGGTAAGAAAAACTGCTTCTTTTACTTTCCTGAATAACATTTTTCTGTTTGTTTAAGGCAGGTCTCACTCTAGCCCAGGCTAACCTGGAGCACACTATATAGCCCAGGCTGGTCTCAAACTCACAGCAATCTTTCTACCTCAAACTCCCAAGTGCTGGGATCAAAGGTATGCACCACCATATTTAGCTTCCTGAATAATTTATTTCGGATTACTGCCTCTATTCTTTTTAAATTCCACAATGCAACAATGATGCAGGTCTAACTGCTCCAGAAATTCAGAGAAGATGCCTTTCAGAGTCTCCTATCTGCTTTAGAGCTTGGAGCAAACCAGGTATTTAGCTAAGTCTTGGGTATTTTACATACTGTTAAAGTTTAATTAAAATATCATCATGACATCAACAATACCCAATACAACCCAAAGCAGAAGACCAGAGACACTTAAGATCTCAACAATAAAGCAGACTTAAAACTCACCCACCATGACTCAGGGAACTGAGTGGAAGAGGGGGTAGAAAGATTGTAAGAGCCATGGTGGGGAGAATATCCAGAGACATTGCTCCCCTCAGTAACAACACACAAAGGGGGGGGGGAGAAACCTGGCTACCTCTTGTGCAATTCATAAGCCCCTACCCCATGGACAGATCCAGTATGTATACAGAGAAGGGCCCCCCAGTGGGTTGGGGACAGAGGAGGGAAGTGGGGGTACCATCACAAGATTTGCTCAATTTATCTATTCATTGATATTTTAAAAAACTGTCACAAAAAATGTAATTGGCAAACTTATATAAAAATCAACTCATTTGGGACTCAGAAATACAAGACCTTAATAATCTCAGTTTCCTTTGCTACTTTCCCTTTCCTTGCATCGGGGCACCATGCTGACAGCCCCAGCATCAGGCATGCCCAGTGGCTGGGATGTTCTCGGCTGCCGTGATAGTGTCAGTTACTAGGGGATAACTAAATAACTATTTTGGGCTAATACACACTATACTATAAATACTAGGTCATTTTGTCATGAGGTCATAAATGAAGGGAGACTTCAGTTGATTGCAAAAATCCTACAAAAACCAACAGACAAGTCCCTTAGTATCCCAGCCAGAATTCCTGGATGGGAACTCAATAGCAGCCCTGCAGGGGAGGCAGCATATACCCACTCTTGTGTGCAGGATCTTGGGGCCAACCACAGATTCCCACACCAGTAAACTCCAGTACCACCACTCATGCAAGCTTTCTTAGGGGCCTGTTTACCTTCATAGAACCCCAGGGGTCAAAGGATTCTGACAGGTCTGGGTCTGAACAAATCTCAGGAACCTGTGCTAACAAACCCTTAAGGCATAGGGCCCAAAGGTCTCTTAAGGGCAACAATGTAAACGTGTGAAATACCACAGTGGCCTGTACCTTTGTGTGCACATGCCCAAACCAGAATCTTTGGAAATGACTAACAAATATCATAGTACTTCTGAGAAAAGTTGTGGAAGTATCTGATGGGAGTCTTACCCTACATAAGTTCCTTCTAAGGCTGGGTCCTCGGGATTGTGGGGACTGTGCCCAAGGTAATGGTCAATCAGCTTCTCTCTAGAGGTCTTTGAGAACAAAACATTTTCTTAGGATCTCAGTAAACAAGAAATACCATAAAATCTTGATGTTATGATTATTTGATAGAATGCTGTCAGTAAGACTCAGTGTCCCTAGCCAGTTTCATTAAGATTTTTAAACAATAATTTTGTGATGAAGATAATAAATGGTTTCCCTCCCATAGAAATACATTTTCTTCCCTTAGAATTGAATGTCTCAAACTTACAAGATTGTTTTCATCACTGAAATCTGCAGGGTCTCCAATGATATTTATCGCAACCAAAGCAACCTAAGAAATAGTTAAATCAGTAGAAATTAAGTATCAAATGTTTGAGATACCTTAAACTCTGTATAATAAACTCTGACTTTTAGGATTAGCATTAGGATTGCTATATGGCAAAATCCTCCAGATTCAAAGCAATAAACAACTATTCCCAGCTTTGCCAAAAGCAGGTGGGGCAACACATAAGGGCACTCTTGAGATTGGGCCTGTTAACATTTCCCCATAGAAGAAAGGTTGCCACACACTCACCTGAGATCTCAGGAGCTCCCTGTGCCAGCTCTATGCAATGATACAGGCTCTTGGGCCTCAGAAGGAGATGAGTAGATAGAAGGTAACATTCGAGGGATTGGGAGCCCCATCTATGTTGCTATGGGGAGGTCATCATCCATGCTGAGATGACACTTGTAGGTGTTACAGCAGCTTTGAGGTCACCCTGCTCTGTAAGTAACCCCATTAAACTCATTGGTTCCCCAAAACTGGTTTTGGTACAATTGTACTTTGGTCTGCTATCTACCCCATCAGGGGTAAATACAAATGTATTCACGTCTCCCCAGGGAAAAGTTTCATGGAATAAGATAATGTATATTAAAGTGCACTAACTGTAATTTGCTATGCTACCATTGAATTAGATAATTCAATAAATTATTAGAATACTGAATTCATAGAATTATAAAAGGTTTAAATAAATTACATAAGTTAATATTACAATACAAAACCAACTGCTAATTTTACCCTTTAAGGATGTTAAAATAGTAAAATCCATCAGGTTTTAACTTAGTCTCCTAAAGAACTGTGCATTCAAGGCTGGACACAGAGGTCCTTATTAAAGGAAATAAAACTGTACATGAACACAGCTCAGTTAATGCCAGGCACTTATAGTCTTACCTCTTACTCAAGGGTAGGAGTCACTTCTCCTTCCTTCCCCCACCAAACCACTGCAGCCTAAGTCCTACCCAGACTTTACTGGTGGACACAACACATGAAGAAGGAGTAGGGGAAAATGTTAGGAAGTATTCACTAGCTTCCCATCAGGCAATGCTGCAATGAACCCTGTGGTATAACTGCCTAGAGCTCTTGCATCTTATTTGCTTGCTACAAAATTTGACTTATTGGCATGTTTCTATCATTCTTGGGGAGGCAGGAGTGCTGTAAATGTTTGTGCAAACAAGATTATTTTGGAAATACTTGATTTCTTTTCTTTGTGGTGGAGGGGTTGGGTTACTGGGGATTGGACTCAAGGCCTTGAACACGTTAGGCAAGTGTTCTACCACTAAGCTATAACTTCAGCTCTGATTTCCAATTCATTAATCAAAACAAAGAGAGGCCCTGGACTGCTTGCAACTGGGCTTCTACCAGGATCATCTTCTTACAGTTCAAAGGGCTCATCTGGAGCCCTGCTGTCACATGGCAGACTACAGCCACACAGGCATTTTAAGTTTCCCAACCAGCACATTAAAACATTTAGGAAGAAGCAGGTAAGTGATTTCACCATGATGTTACATGGGAGAAGATGACTGAGCACCTATTCTCATGGGAGGGTGGGAGCAGGGCCAGGAGTGCAGACATGCTGCTCTTACCTGATTATATATGTTGTATTTATTGACATGATTTTGGTGAAAAATCAGCTTAAGAAACTGCCCGACTGCATCCACATAGACTGACTTGAGTTCCCGGGCTTTGCAGCCCGTCTTTTCATTATCACAAAGAGAAACATAGCTGCAAAGAAAAGCATGACTAAAGAACATGTGATTTGAAGATGAAACTGTCCTCCCCTTCTATGGAACCCAATAGGTTTGAGTAAAACCCTAGTCCAGAACAAAAAACCTAGGAAGCCCCAAAATCAAATTCTAATGGATATTCTTGAGCAAAGCTCTCCTCTCCTCTGCCTGTGAGGCAGATAATGCTGACTGGACTCTGCTTACTAAGCATGTTAAATTTGAGGCAGGTATGGGGACATCATACAAGACCACAAGAGCAGTGTTTAAGCTAATCATCACTACTGTAGATTTTAAACTTCATTCTCACCCAAGTCTGCGGAACCGCTCTGCTTGGTATGGCACAAAGTATTCTGGCAAGCTTTCACTAATGTAGAACTCGATCTTACTGGAGATCATATACTGGTGAGCAAGTAACTGGAGCTTTCTTATTCGACACCTCTCAACCATCTGGAGAACAATTTCTTGTGGAAACTGGCAGAATCTGAAAGCAAATGTACTTTTAGTTTTCTGAGCAGTGACTGTAGACTTCCTAGCAGGGAAACATTAAGTTGGACATGCTGTCCATTTGGTGTGATGTAGGTCTCACAGAGAAGAAGAGATGGTGTTCTGCCCTTCTCTTGTGTTCATCTGGGGCAGAGCTGAGGTTTGGCTGATTAGCTCTGCTGCTCATCCAGACCCTACATTGGGCAGCTGGACTAATGGTTACAGTGGAGCCTCAAGTTTACCAGGAGATGAACAAACCAGTCAGTCTCAGAAGGCTGGACCAGAGGGCAAGGCAGAGCCACAGACTTCCCCACAGTAACTTGAACACTTAAGAGAACACCAGCTTATAGGATGCTGGCTTGTCTACATCCATAACCATGCATGCTCAGTGTTAGGTGGAGGAAGAGGGGAGAAGAGCAGGCCCAAGCCTGTGCTGTCTTTTAATTTCCTTGGTGTTTCCATATTGCATTAAGCACTAAATGAGACCTGGCTGGAATACCACCTCCATCAGCAAGGGCTCCTGTTGTAGTCAGTTTTCTTGCTGCGATAAAAAAAACCAACCAAAGGCAGTTAATGGGAGGAATGGGTTTATTTTGGCTTATGGAATCGAGAAGAAGCTCCATTATGGCAGGGAAAAAGATAACATGAGCAAGAGGGTGGACATCACCTCCTGGCCAACATCAGGTGGACAATAGCAACAGTAGAGTGTGCCAAACATTGGCAAGGGGCAGCTGGCTATAACCCCCATAAGCCTGACCCCAATAACACAGCTCCAACAAGGTTCTAATACCCAAACTGCCATCAGCTGGGGGGGGGGTCAAGTATTCAAAACACATACATTTGTGGGGGGAAACCTGGAACAAACCATCGCAATTCACCCCTGGCCCGCACAAACTAAATCATACATGATGTAAAATGCCAGTGCATTCAGCTAAACTTCAAAAGCCCCCACAGTTTTTTTTTAAAATCTATCTCAATGATATTCAAACATCCCCATAATCCAAACTGAGCCATAATGCAAAAAAAAAAAAAAAACCAAAAAACAAATAAACTAAAAACAAATCCATAATGGCTCAGAACATTCACACTGCAAAAGATAGCATTGGGAATGGCAAAGACAGATTGAACCCATACAAGATTTAAAACAAACAGGGCAACATCAAACTCTAAGTCTGATAATTCTAAACAGTAACAAGTCTCTTGGAGTTCCAATTCTACCTCTCCAGCTCAGCTAATCACAGTCTGGGAAAACTTCATCTGGTGCTGGCAGCTCTCCTTGTCAGCCATGCCATAATCCTGGCATTTCACTGGGTCTCCACTGAAACCCATGGTTCATTTTCATGGCTCCACCTGGCCTCTACATAGGTAATCCAACAGGCCTGCTTCACACTGCTGATGGCAATTTCCAAAAAAAACAAAACCATGTTGCACACCCAATGACCCACTTCCTGCATTTATTATAATCCTTAGTACCAGGTGGGCTAACAACTTGCTAATCCAGGGTGGAACAAAGCCAACTTTGAAGAGCAGGAATCCTCCTTCAGCATTCAGGCCCCTTACTTCAAGAGTCTGTGTTCTCCCTGCTGTCCCCATACAGATCACCTGGCCCAATTTCAATGGTTGTAATCTCTCAAACAAGTGCAACTGAACAGGCAGAAGTTTTGGCCCAAGGATTTCATTTCTTTCTGTGCCATCTCCATCTGCTCACACCAGTCCATTTCTATGCAAAGCAACCCTGCCCAAGTTCTCAGGACACAGGCAGGCCAAATGCAGCAAGCCTCTCACACAAACTGCGTCTAGATGAGTCCCGACAAAGTTCTTTCTCACCCTCATAAGCCAAACCTCACAGTCCATAGTTCTTACTGCATTCAGGTCTTTCAACTCTGTACTTCCAGCACTGCAAGGTGTCTCTTAGGCCAAGGTTTCAAAACCATCCACATTCCTCTTGCAAATCAGTTCCAAAAGGTCAAAAGCCACAGAATTAGGGTTCTGGCAGCTACAACAGATCACACTCTCTGGTACCAAACATGTTATAGTTAACTTCTCTCGTTGTTGTGCAGACAGAACTCAACCAAAAACAAGCTGATGGAAGGAATGGGTTTATTTTGGCTTATGGACTTGAAGGGAAGTTCCATCATGGCAGGAAAGACAGCATGAGCAGAGAGTGGACATCACCAGCTGGTCAACATCAGGCAGACAACAGCAATAGGGAAGTGTGCTAAACACTGGCAAGGGGAAGCTGGCTAGAACCCCCATAAGCCCTCCCCCAACACCACAGCTCCAACAAGGTTCTAATACCCAATCTGCCATCAGTTGGGGATCGAGCATTCAGAACACATACGTTTGCGGGGGACACCTGGAACAAACCATCACAGCTACACACTGCACAATTTAGCACAGCATCATGCTTACAGGTCAGCACCAACGTGTTAGCAGACATTGTGAGCACATGGAACAAAGGAAGCTCTGAAGGATGAGAGCAGCTGGGAAATGTTCTTTCTCCCACAAGTGTCACCACCAATGTGCTTGGTGACCCTTGGCTATGTGTGGATACAGCCAACCATGCCTGTTCTCCCCATATCCCTGTCCAGAAAACATGTCCCTCTGGGGCTCTTCCAGAGAGTGAAGCTGCTTCCCACAGCCCTGTTGCCCTTTTCCACCTGGATGGGGCAGAGTAGCCTGGGCACTGACCCACACCCTGCTGCATCCAGCCCTGTAGTTATCCCCCAGCTCTCTCAACTACATAATTACCATCACATGTACACCTGGAAAGCCTTCCTTCCTTCATTTATGTATTTATTTATTTAGAGGCAGGGTCCAGGCTGGTCTCAAACTCACGACAACCCTCCTTCCAGACAACAGCTTCCAGAGTGCTGGGACTAAAGGCATGTGCCACCATACCTGGCTAAGCCTCATTATTTATCTTTATTATTTTGAGGTAGAGTCTCTGGTCCAGACTGACCTAGAACTCACTATGTAGTTCAGGATAGCCTTGAACTCATGGAGTTCTTCCTATCTTTCCCTCTCAGCTTCCTGAAAGCTAGGGTTATATATGTGAGTCTTTGTGCCTGGAGGAAAGCCTCATTTTAAGGTCATTTGATGACTTCACTTCCCTCTCCAGGTGCCTCATTCCTCAGCAAATATCACTCTGCCTGCAGTTAGCCTCACAGCTTCCTCAAGCCCCAACTCCCCATCCTATGCTGCCCACAGCATGCTCTTATAAAGAAGACTATAGACCTCCATAACACTAAGTCCTTTACCTCCTTGGTTGCTACCCTGCTTGTCCCAGTGTCTCTGTCATCATCCTCTACTGGTTCTCCTCCTACCTCCAGGGTTTCCTCCACTCTGTCTAGTCTTGAATGTACTTCAGAGGGCCTCAAGAGGCCCACAACTTTAAAGCCCTGCTTGCCAAAGAACCCCAAGTGCACAGTGCCTGAGCCTCCATGTCTAGGGGAGACAACATCTGCACATAGCTAAAGGAATTAAGTGTGAAGCAGACACAGCAGAAGCTTTGACCCAGCCCCTCCCCCGATGGCCCAGGACAGCCAGCAGTCCAGGCCTCCCACTTCACACACTGCAGGAGGACAGGGCTGAGACCTGGCCTGTGGACCTTGCTTTGTCACTGTCAGTGAAGTGAACAGAGGGAAAAGAAGAGACGAGAAGACTCTTGGCCCAGATGTGTATTTGGAAATCTTTATCCCCAATTCTTCAGAGATTGACAGATATAATGTGAGAATACAGGGAGAATGGAGCCAGGCTCAAAACCACAAGATCTGTTCCATGTGGCTTCAGGGCCTTGACTATGGGTCTTTCCTAACATGTTTTTACAAATGCTGAGGTTGTAGGAAGTAATAGTTCAACACTTGGAAACTACTGGCTTTTGAAGTGGATACTTGGTCTCTCAGGATTCAGTCTGGCTTTGGGCATGTGATTCTCATTGATTTTAATCCAGTATTTATTTATTTACTTGTGTTTGTGTGTATGGGTGTGCCAGGGACTATTGCTGAAGTAAATGAACTACAGATATATATATGCCTGTATTGACATGGGTGAGGGGGAATCAAACCTGCAGGATGAACAGGTTTTGGAACCAAGTGCCTTTAACTGCTAAGTCATCTTCCTAGCCCCTCTCATTAATTTTAAATGAAGGTATTTGTGTTATACTAAGTTGAAGTCATTCCAAGATTAAGGACAATTATAGTCATCTAGTGTTTAAAGTCAGACTCAAAAAAGCGGTGCATGCACCTGGCACATTTGTAATGGCAAGGTGTGTATACACACACACACACACACACACACACACACACACACACACACAAATGCCACTGCAAACAAACTCCAGACACATGTGCCACCTTGCATCTGGCTTTACGTGGGTACTGGGGAATTGAACTCAGGCCCTTATGCTTAGCAAGCAAATGCCTTAACCACTAAGCCATCTCTCCAGTCCTCTGAGTGTTTTTTTGTTTGTTTGTTTGTTTGTTTTTGTTTTGAAATGCCAGTAACTGAGCCCAGGACCTGGTAGTATGGCAAGCACTCTATCACTGATTTGGATCCCAAGTCCCTCACTCAAACATCCTGATAGGATAAACTGACAGGGATAGATTGCTTTTGAATAAAGGGTAATTTCGGACCAAAGACTGATGCCAAGGCTTGAGCTGATGGCATCCATCATGCTCCCTGGGAGAAGTGTCTTGCACTGAGGCATCTGGTCTGAATCTTGAGCCATGAGGATGGCATCAGTCCATACTACCCCTGTACTCATCCCCACCAGCACCCCTGTGCGTGCTTCCTATAGCCTATGGTGACAAGGCACCTTGTGTCATCTTTGTGACATTTGCTTTGAGGATAATTTCCTTTGCTTTCCTGTGACATACTTGATCTCAGGGAATGAATCTGTGAGGTGACTAGGAGTACACATATCCTTTCCTTTGTATTAGTGAGTATGTACCAATACCAGTGCTACTTTCATAAACATCACCAAAAAGTGAAGACCACCCATTTATTTAAGAACCCCCAAGCCATACACAACCACAGGACAAATGCAGCTAGCCTTAATACCCTCTGCATAGGCCAACACCACAGGGTGGGAATGGAAATTCCCTCCTTACCAGCAAAGATAGATAGGCCACCACTGGAATAAATACTGGGAGGGAAGTGGACATGGCTGGGGGTACAGCTGCCTTGCCAGTGTGCCTGGATTGACAGGTGGCAGGGAAGGGGTGGCTGGGGCAGGAACAGGAAGCTCACTGCCTAAGCCCCATCTGCTTTACTCTTCTACTCCCTCAGAACTCAGGCAGGAAGGGAAAGTAAGCCCCCTTCAAAAGTCCACAAGAAAAATGCACCAAGACGTAGCTACAAGGCTAAATGGGAAATATCTTCAGTGTTTAGAGGTTCATAACATAGGAATAAACCATTATGCACTTAGACCTGGACATGTCAGAGGAACAAGATGCATGCTCTGAAAGTTCCTGATACTGTCTCCCAGCTCCACCCACAGTTCAGCCTTACCTTGGAGACCTCCACCCACTGACGGTTGGTGCGTGGATCATTAGTTCCCGGGCACTGAAGCCGTCTTCATGTCCAGAAGAGCTGACCACTACAAATCCAATCTTGTGGGGCATTCTGCACAGTTGGGCTGTTTTTAAGAGCAGGAAATTTTTTTTTGAAGGAATTCACTAAGGTAAGATGTAGTAGTGGTAGTTCATCTACAAGGCTATTCACAAAGTACTCAGAATTTTACATCACTTTGAAGTCTAGATTTTCTGCCATTTATAGACAATCTACTTCTATATAAATTATCATGCATGTTATCTTGATTTTTCCCAAATATTTGCTCAAAAGTCTGATCTGTGTCCTGGACTGATGACCAAGTTCTACCTTTGGTACAAGTGAATGTGGCCTGATCTGCAGAAGAAGTCTACTTAAAAGGAGGTTCAGGGGAGGAGAGGAAAGTGACTGGTGTCCTTATAAAGAGAAAAGGGGCTGGGGATGTATTTCAGAGGTACAGAACTTGCCTGGAATATGCAAAGCCCTGGTTTTAATCTCCAGTCCCCCTCCCCCACACATAGAGGAAGGGGAGAACGCCAAGTGACGATGGAGGCAGATGCAGTCATTTAAAGAAGGTCAATGGCAGTTGGAGACCACACTACCAAAAGCTAGGAGAGGCGAACAGATCTCAGCCTGGCTCTGCTGCCACCAAGTCTTTAGTCCAGAATAAATTTCTGTTATTTAAGTCATCCAGTTTGATATTCTCATGTCAACACTAAGATTTTTATATACAAAATGTCTTACTGTATTAGGTAGAAAACTAAAAATTAGTAATCAAAAACAAGGAAGGCAGCTTAATCATTAGTTCAACAATAATTTCCATGTGAAAATGTACAACCCTAAGGAAAGCAGGGCTTACAAGATACATTCAATGAAAAAGAGAGCCAGTTTGATTTAGAGCCTGACTCAGGACATATTAAAGTATTAGCTGAGAACCAGATGGACCAGGATGGCTGGCTGATTCCTGTTCCCGAGGGGAATGGGAAAAACACCTGGAGAGGCTCAACAGGCTGAGGCATCATGCTAGGTGTCCTCTCCTTGCCCTTAGCATCCTCCACACTGGCACAAGCAGTTGCTGCCCTGCCCCCTCAACCTAGAAAATCATGTAGGCACAGACAACTAACTGCAAAACCAAACTATGAGAAGATTTGTAGAAGACTCTTTTGGATTCCACCCCCTCAAGGCAGAATGTGGGGAGAGGGTTGGAGGTTGTTTATGCAGACAAGCTGGGTGCCAGCCCAGTCGAGGAGAACACTGAGATTTTCAGGTTGGATGCTTTTTCATGTCATGTCTCTCAGGCACCCAGGTCAGAAATGCCTTAGGCTGCTGTAAATGGGCCCCATGCCAGGGCCTAAATGATTTTTTTGACAGTCATGATTTTTAGTGAACCTGACTTTGAACTCACTGGAAGGGTGGGCTCTTGGATGTCATCTACTTTGCTGCTTTTCCTTGCTGGAATATAACTCTGGAGCCAGTTTTCCTGTGGTGATGGCTCATACCTCCAGCCCTGGCTGAGATCCATCTGTACCCTCATCTCTCCATCTGTATACTAAGCACCTTCCCAGGCTTGGTCAGTCCATGAATTCTACATCGCTCCACAGTGTGGATTCAGGGACAGGGGCATGAATACGTAGCCAGATATGACTGATGATCTCTAACCCAGGACTGTCCTGGGACCATAGAACATAGTAAAGTAGCTCTTTTCCCACAGGGCCACCAGTAGGGGAGGCCTGACAGAGGTGGAGCTAACCCAGGGCAGGAGCACTGACAGATGGGAAGCCACCTGTGGGCTTCAGACGTGGCTGCACTGAAAGTCCAACCTGTTCATGGTCTCTCAGTAACCACACTAATCAAGCACCCAAGCAAGCCAGCTGGAGTTGGGGGTAAATCACCAGGGGTGGGGTGCAGAAAAGAATTCTCACTAAAACAGGACAAAGAATAGCTTGCAGGAAACCTGGCTCATTTGAACATGCTTGATGAATAATCTAGATCTTTCTCTTCCTTTTCACTGAAAATGTAGAAGGACTTCAAAAATCATAACTGGCTGGTACTTGATGTTTCTTAGAATATATGAACAAAAGCATAAGGAGGTAATGAAGTACAAAATAATAGTTGAGTGGTTTAATTCAGCCCATCTTGTAGCCCCCCCCCCCATTCCTGGCTCATGCCAGAATGGCACAGCCTGCAGCTTCTACTGACCTGTGGGATTGATCTATACTTGGGGTTTCTTGGGCCCTAAGCCCAGAGCTAGCTCTTTCCTAGGCCACAACACCTCCCCTTATCAAGCCTTACTGAATTAAGCCCTTCTTCCCTATCCCAGTCAATTCTAGACAGCTAAAACTGCCCACTCTACCTATGATCCCTCCAGACAGACAGTCCTCAAGCCCATCTTTGGGTATGCCCATTTAAGGCTTAACCCAGGAACTCTGGGTGGTCCCCACCTAGAGAGTAAAGTGCCAATACTGTCGTGACCTACCTCATTTTCCCCTCCTTCACTCTTTGTCTTGAATGCTGATGAACAGCTACACTTCTTCTAACTTCCCAATCCTTTGATCATCTCTAAGTACAGGGTCTGTTTACCTGGACAATTCTGGTTACACTCAGCTGAGTGCATTTACATTTCTACACAGAACTTTAAAAGTCAGGTACAAGTATGTCCCCACTCTACTTGAAAGACCAAAACAAAGAATTGGCACTAAAGACCCCGGCAGGATCCTCACATCCCCACTGACGGCAGAGGCAGGTGGGATGCCAGCATGTCAGGAACAGCCAGCTGTATCCTGAGAGCTTCAGGTGACACTTCTTCCCCTGGTAAAAAATTATACTGAGGGCTGGAGAGATGGCTCAGTGGTTAAGGCACTTGCCTCCAGTGCCTAAGGCCCCAGGTTCAATTCCCCAGTACCCACATAAGCCAGACCCACAAGGTGGTGGCCCTGGTGCGCTCTCTTTCTTTCTCTCTCTCTCTCTGTATCTGCTTGAAAATGAATAAAATAAAAAATACTAAAACTCAACTTACAAAGAAACAAAAACTGTTTCCAGTCTTTTTTTTTCAAGAAAGTTTAAATGTTACACTAGTAACCATTTTTGGCCAAGCAATCATAAGTACTGATAGGGCTTTAAATGTTTTTTTTAAAAGAAAAACCTGAAACTTAAGAAGTACATCAAACCAAATGCAATCAAACCATCAAACCAACCAACGACGAACCAATCCCCCAGGGTCAAGGTTGAACCTATTTGAGGTCAGTCCTTCGGTAACCCGGTCCCCGGCCAGCGGAGGACAAGGTGGGGCCGGAAGCCGACCCCCAACGCTAACCCCGAGAGGCGCAGGGCCGAGGCCCGGTCCCTACCGGGTCAGGCGAGCGTCGATCGGGTCCGGGTGCGCGCTCGGCGCCGGCGCTGCGGGAGGGCGGACCGGACGCGGCCGCCACCCCTTCGGGCGGAGCCCCCGGGCCGCCTCCGCCGGCGCAGCGGGCCGCCCTCACCCCCGAGCCGCCCGCAGCCCAGGAGCCGCCCGGGCCGCCTCCGCCCAGCGCCCGGACCGCCGCCGCGCTCCCATGACAACCCGGCCGGCCGCCGTTGTGCGCCTGCGCGGCCGCCCGCTCGCCCGCCCGCGCCTGCGCGGAGACTCCAGCTTCAGACAGGCAGAGAACCAATTCTTTGAGACTGCGCCTGCGTAAACTAAGAGAGCGTTCCGGATCGCGCCTGCGCACGGACGCGAGCGTCTGACTGCAGCTGCGGATGGAGTTGCGAACTGGATACCGGGGAAGGGAGTGTTCCGGAACGCGCCTGCGCACGAGTGCGTTCCGGGCTCTGCAAAGTGTGTGCAGACGCCGCCGCCGCCGCCGCGCCCCGGGATGTCCGCCGCGCTCCGCCAGCCCAAGACCGTCAGGCTGCGGGCCCTGGACTGCGCGCGCAAGTTCGGGGTGGCGGGCCGGAGCTGTCAGGAGCTGCTGCGCAAGGGCTGCCTCCGCTTCCAGGTTGGCCCCGGGGAGCGGCAGCCGGTGGGCCCGCGGCGGGGTCACGGCGGGGGTGCCGCTGGCACGGCTCCGAACGGGCTCAGGGTGCACCTGCAGTCTCCCCTTGGCAACCTGGGTGCCCCCGCCGTGCCCCCGGTTTCCGCGGGCGGGCGGGGTGCTGAACAGCTCGCCTCCCTTGCTGCTCCCCAGCTCCCGGTGCACGGCTCCCGGCTGTGCCTGTATGAGGACGGCACGGAGGTGACCGAAGACTCCTTCCCAGGCCTCCCCGACGACTCCGAGGTCCTGCTGCTCACCGCCGGCCAGACCTGGCAGGGCTGTAAGTGGGGACTCCTTGAAGATGGGTGGGACCCACACAGCTTGATGCCATTGGAGCCTGAAGCTGGTGGTGAACCCCCCTGCTGTCAGAGCCCTGAAATGCCAGGGTTTCTTGCTCAAGGGCCCAGTTTTCAGTTGCTCTTTTAAATTGCCAAGGGCAAATGGGAAGATGCTTCCGGGCTGTCTAGGCTGGGCAGGGCTCAGCTCACCTCTGCTCAGGGCTGTTCTCCACCGCAGTGTGCCGAAACACTACTGGCGCTCATGTTGGGAGCTACCGGATTGGGGCCCTTGCTTTGACAGGTGTTTTTTTTTTTTTTTTT